>PVKA01046381.1:0-14967 GCA_004027165.1 Ctenomys sociabilis
GATCTTTAATCCATTTTGACTTTAACTTAGTGCATGGTGATAGACCTCGGTCAAGTTTTGGTTTTTGGCATGTAGAAAGCCAGTTTTTCCAGCACCATTTGTTAAAGAGGTTACCTTTCTTCCAGTAAGCTTGTTTGGCCCCTTTGTCAAAGATCAGGTGGCTGAGTGTGTTCATAGAGGCCTCTGCATCTTCTAATCTATTCCACTGATACACAGGTCTATTTGTTGCCAATACCATGTTGATTTTTATCACAGTGGCTTTGTAGTATAATTTCAAGTTAGGAATTGTGATGCCCCCTGCCTTGTCTTTGTTGGCCAGGATTGCCTTTGCTATTCTAGGTCTTTTCTGACTCCAAATAAATTTTAGGAACAAGTTCTCTAGGTCTGGGAGGTATATTGGTAGCAGTTTGATAGGGATTGCATTAAATCTGTACAACAATTTTTCTGAGTATGACCATCTTCATGATGTTGGTTCTTCCTATCTAGGAGCAGGGAATATCTTTCCATTTTCTGAAATCCTCTACAATCTCTTTTCTTAGGGTGCTATAATTTTCTGTGAAAAAATCTTTGACTTCCTTGGTTAAGTGAATTCCAAGGTATTTCATTTTCCATGGTACTATTGTAAAAGATATTGTTTCTGTAGTTTCCCTCTCAGTGTGTTTATTATCTGTGTAGAGGAATGCCATTGACTTTTGAGTATTGTCTTTGTATCCTGCTATGCAACTAAATTTATGTATCTATTCTAGTAGCTTCTTGATGGAGTTTTGGGTCTTCCAAGTAAAGTGATAATTTAGCTAAAAAGTGATAAATAGTGATAAAAGCTAAATAGTGATAATTTAGCTTCTCCTTTGCCTATTCTTATTCCTTTTATTTTTCCCTCTTGTCTAATGGCTGTATCTAATGATTCCAAAACTATGTTGAGTAGGAGGGGTGATAGAGGACATCCTTGTCTTGTACCAGATCTAAGAGTAAAATATTTCAGTTTTTCAGCATTTACTATTATATTAGCCGTTGGGTTGTCATAGATGGCTTTTAACATGAATGCATGTTGGACTTTGTCAAAAGCTTTCTCTGTATCAATTGAGATGATCATGTGGTTTTTAGATTTCAGTCTATTAATATAGTGTATTACATTTATAGATTTTCGAATATTGAACCATCCTTGCATCCCTGAGATGAATCCTACCTGGTCATGGTGTATGATCTTCTTGATGTTTTGCTATATTCTGTTTGCTAGGACTTTATTGAGGATTTTTGCATCTATGTTCATGAGGGAGATTGGCCTGTAGTTCTCTTTTTTAGTTGTGTCTTTCCCTGGTTTTGGAATCAGTATAATACTTGCCTCCAGAAATGATTTTGGGAGGACTGCTTCTTTTTCAATTTCATTGAAGAGTTTGAGGAGTGTAGGCATTATGTCTTCTATAAATTTATTATAAAATTTAGCTGTGAATCCGGTCAGGACCTCGACTTTTCTTTGTCGGCAGGCTTTTTATTATGTTTTGTATTTCATTGGCTGTTATTGGCTTATTGAGAGTTGTTATATCTTCTTGGTACAATTTTGGTAATTTGTACCTTTCTAGGAATCTGTCCATTTCTTCTGTGTCTTCTATTCTGTGAGTGTAAAGATTCTTGAAGTAACTATTAATAATCTTCTGAATTTCCACTGGGTCTGTAGTGACTTCACCCTTTTCATTCCTTATTGCTTGTATTCGAATTTTTCTTTCCTCTTTTTGATGAGGTTAGCTAGGAGCTTATCATTTTATTTAGTCTTTCAAAGAACCAGCTTTTTGATTCATTGATTCTTTGAACAGTTTTTTTCATCTCAATTGAATTAATTTCTTCTCTAATCTTTATGATTTCTTCCCATCTTTGGGCTCTGGGTTTGGTTTGCTCTTCCTTTTCTAGTTGTCGGAGGTGCAACATTAGGGTGTTTATTTGTTCTTGTTCTGTTTTCCTAATGTGTGAGTTCACAGCTATGATTTTCCCTCTGAGTACTGCTTTCATCATATCCCATAAATTCTGTAAATTCTGGTTGAATTTTCATTGAATTGTAGATATTGTTGAATTTCATCTGTGACCCATTGATTGCTGAGTAGGGTGTTGTTTAATTTCTATGTATTTAGTGGGTTTTTCTGGTTTCTTTTGTCATTTATTTCCAGTTTCATTGCACTTGGTAGGATAATATGCATGGGATAATTTATGTTTTCTTGCATATACTTAAGCATGACCTATGGACTAGTATGTGGTCTATTTTAGAAAATGACCCATGTGTAGCTGAAAAAAAATGTGCATTCCGCTGTGGTTGGGTGGAATATTCTGTATATGTCTACCAGGTCCATTTGTTCCAAGCTCTGATTCAGCTTGTATACTTCATTGCTAATTTTTTGTCTGGTTGATCTATCTCTTTGAAATAAGGGGTTGTTAAGTTCTCCTGTTAAGATTGTGGTCTTGGATATTAGATTTTTCATGTCTATTAAAATTTGTCTTACATAGTTGAGTGCTCCTGTGTTTGGTGCATAGATATTTATGAGTGTTACCTCTTCCTCTTGACTTTTGCCCCTAGTCAATATATATGGCCTTCTTTGTTTTGTTTGATCATTTTGGTTTGAAGTTGAGACTGTCTGAGAATAGAATTGCTACTCCTGCTTTTTTCTGAGGTGTTGGGGGCAGATAATGTTGTTTTCCATCCTTTGACTTTAAGCTTATGAATGTATTTTTGAATTGAGTGTGTTTCTTGTATGCAGCATATTGTTGGGTTTTATTTCCTAATCCACTGTGCCAGTATATTTCTCTTAATTGGTGAATTGAGTCCATTTACATTGATGATTATAATTGAAATGTGTTGACTTATGATTGTCGTATTATTTACCTGCTGTTGTTTACTCCTTTTTGTCCTGTGTTTAATTGTTTGCCCTATTTAGTGGATTCCTTCTGTTCTCATTCGTGGAGTTCTGGTCATTGTGGTCCCTCTCTAGAACATCTTTCAGTAGCCTGTGTAGCTTTGTCATCATGAAATTCTTTAGTTGTTCTTTGTCGTGGAAGTATTTCACTTCTCCATCAAACTTGAGAGTTTTGCAGGGTATAGTAGTCTGGGATGGAATTTGTTTTCATAGAGGACTTGAAGTACTGTGCTCCATGCTCTCCTTGCCTTCATGGTTTGTGAAGAGAAGTTGACTGTAATTCTGATGGGTTTTCCTTTGAATGTGATCTGCTTCTTTTCTCTAGCAGCTTTCAGTGTATTCTTGTGTTGGATTTCAGAGATCTTGACTATTATATGTCTTGGTGTGTTTTTAGTTGCATTGAAGTTATTTGGCATTCTATATGCTTCAGTTACCTGAATATTAGATTGTTTCCTCATATTTGGGAAGTTTTCTGTGATTACTTCTACCCATATTCTTTTTATATCATTTGTATTGACTTCTTTCCTATTGATACCTATTAATCTCACATTGTTCATCTTGGCATCATCTTGCAGGTGATAGATTATTTTTTCCTGCATCCTCATTGTTTTTGAGAGATCCTTTCTTACCTTTTCACTAGCTGCACCAGCATTCAAGGTCTGAAACTCTGTCTTTACTTTCTTTCACTCCAGTAGTTTTGTAGACTCGTGATTAAGATTTTTATGTTCTTCTATATCTCTTTGACACTGCTTCATGCAATCTATTTCTTTCCTGTATTGCTCATTCAAGGAGTCCGTTATATTTCTAATCTTATCAATTTTTTTATCCATATCTTCTTTTGAGATAGCTATTAATTCTTTTGCTGCAGAGTTTTTTCCAAATTGGGTTTCCTTCATAAATTTCCGGAATTGGTTCTCTACTTCTGATGCTATGATTTCAAGGATTTCTTTTTTTATTTCAGAAATTATTTCTGCTTTGAGTTCCTCTTTACCTTTCTGCTGTTGTTTCTTTGCTTGCAACACTGTTAATTCATATGTTTCAGCTAAAATAGTGTTCTCTGCACTTGTTCTGGGTGGGCATTGGATTTCCCTCATATGTTTCTGGATTTGATTCATTATTTCAGATGCTATGTATTCTAAAATTTCTTTTTTTATTTCTGGCATTAATTCTGGTCTGAGTTCCTCTGTACCTTTCTGCTGTTGTTTGTTTGCTTCCAACTCTACTAATTCATTCATTTCAGCAAAGGTTGTGTCCTCTGCACTTATCATTGGTGGGCTGGAGGCCTGAGACTGCATATTTCTCCTTGTCTTTGTCATTGTATATAGCAGTGACCTCTGACCTTTGGTGTGGAGCTTTGGTACAGTTACGGCTTTAGCACTTAATGAGATTCGTGTGCCAATCTATTAAATTTGAGATTATCCAGTTAATGCCTGGCATGAGTCTAGCTATTGTGTTCAGCTCCTTTTTTGCTGCAGCCCTTCTGGCACAACTGTGAACCTGTGGTTCCCTTCTGTTATGCCCCTGGCCCAGGGAGCACCGTGGAGCACCAAAGCTCTCCTGCACACTCACTGGGGTGTGCTGGGCTGGATCAGGGGCCAGAAGAGTCACAAAAATTCTCACTCATTTGGTGGGCTTGGGGGCAGGGACTCTGGGGAGTTGCAGGTCAGGCCAGTCTGGGGTGTCCCAGGCCAATCGCTCACTTGGAGGTCTTGGGGGCCGTGGCTCCGGATGGCACAGCGTGCTTGGGGAGAAGCCAAAGGTTCTCCTGCACACTCATGAACCAGGCTCGTGTGGGTCAGGGACCGGAAGAGTCACAAAAATTCTCACTCGCTCTGCAGGCTTGGGGACAGGGGCTCCGGGGAGTTGCAGGGCAGGCCGGGTGTACTTTTCTCATCTTTGAAGTGAGACATATTTTTTAAAAGCTAAGATCATGGAAAATGAAACAATTGCATAGATCAAGTTCACCAGTGCCTTTAAAAAAAAACAAAAAAAGGGATCATTCTAAAGAAATGAATCAATTTCCTTGAGTATTTTGATTCTCATCCCCAAGTTAATGTTTATGTGAGGATAATTAGCCTAGATCATTGGATCTGAAATCTGGCTAGACATCAGACCCCTTGGGGAAACTTTCTACAATGCAGGTGTTTGTGTGGGGGGTCATCTTCAGAGATCTTGGCAGTTGGCCATGTCTGTCTCTTCCCTCATCATGTTTTTTATTGTTTTTCTTTTTGTTTGTGTATCTTAGAACAGGGTCTACAGGGTCTCATCCATTGAGCTATTTGGCCAGCTCTATCATAATGGTTTTAAAAGTATTAAGCATTATACCCCAGAGAGTATAATGTCTCGTTGTACTCCCAGAGCTTCATGCAGTCATGAGGCGGGGACTTTTAGAGTTTGAGATTAACTCATGATCCACTGGAACTATGGGTGATCCCAGGATGGGGATTAGGAGTCTGAGTACGGCTGGGATTATGTGTGTGAGTGCTACACCCAGCGTATATAACATAAGAGAGACAGCCTTCTCCTCTGTTGCCACTGTTGCTGCTACTCCTGCCTTTGCTCTCTGCTCTTTGCCACCACCATGAAAGGTTGCTCTCTGCCGTACCACTCTGCCTTAGAGCCAGCTGAGTATGGACTAAAACCTCCAGTGACTGTGAGCTAAATGAACCTTTCCTTCCTTCATTTTGGGCATCAGGTATTTGTTACAGCAGTGAGAGAAGAGTAGCTGAGACACCAGCCAAGCTGAGAGCCAGGGCCAGAGATTTCCCAAGCAGATGACTGAGTCACCTTTCCAGAATATCTGAGTAGGGCTGTGTGGGCCTGAGAAGTTGCACCTTGAACAGATATCCAGGGCTGCTGGTGCTGCAGGTCTAGGGTTCATATTTTAAGAATCACCACAGTAGCAAACTATAGCTCATAGGGAAAATCTGATCCACTCCTTGTTTTATAAGTAAAGCTTTATTAGAATACAGCCATGTGCATTTGTAGCTCTAGTTTCTTGGGCTTTTTTCTACCACAGCAGCGGAGTTGTGTGTTTACAACAAAGACCTGAGGTGGCCCTCCAAGCCTGGTCATTTATGGCAAAGGGTGTCCACTATGGCTAAAAGTACTACCTCTGGGTCCTTTTAATCCTTTAACACTCTTTCTGGGGGGAGTTGACTTGTGTGATTGCGAACGCTGACTGAGTGGAGAGCCCATATCATATTCTGGGTGGGGTAAAGCTATTGAAGTCCCCTAGCCTCCTCTTCTCTCTGGGACAGTTCTGTCCCATGCAGGTGGCATTCTTGTGACTTCTTCCATGAGCCCTTGTCAGGTTCTAGCCTTCAGCAACCAGAGCAGCTCAGTCTGTCAGAAAGGCTTAATCTAGGGGACCCAAGCAGCAGTCAGGCCCTGTTCCTCACCCAGAAGGCCACCAGCTCCTCACAGTCGTGATTCTGCACTAACACAGACTACACATTTGACCTCCACCAAATCCCTCTGCCCCTAAACCAGTGGACAGAAACCTTCGGGGCTAAATCTGAGTACTGGGAGGGAAAATACAGTTCAGTATCCCTGGAGGACTCCTTGGCTGTTTTGTAGCCAGCTTGGACGGCAATTTGCAGTGAGCATCTCCACAGCTATGCCAGCATTTTTAAAACAAATGTGCAAAGACAGTCCGCACTCAGACATATACATTGTGGTGATCGTGTCACAACAAGCACATTGCTTTACAGTTACAACTTTAAATGCTTCCTCCAAGATGGTGTGATTCACACCCAGATCTGAAAGTGATGCTTCCACCCATATGTTGTCTTAATACACGCAGGCTCCAGGTGGCCCACTCTCCACACAGGCATGAACAAGTGATCCAAAGACCCAAGAGAAATTCAAAGGAAATTTTAATCTTCATTTTCATGTCTTAAGGAAGGAGAAAGAGATCTTATTCCTACTTCTTACCACCTGCCTTCACAGTGACTTCTGAGCCGCTTCTTGGTGAAAGCCCCTTCCTGCACTCCCCAGTTTTCTGTCCCCTGATTTGGTCTAGAATCTCTCCTGTGCTGAGTTCCCAAATGCTCTCTCGCCCAACTGAAGTGGCTTTCTCCAACTCCCTCCCCAAGCCTCCCAGCCAGCTCCTTCCCCTTAGTTCTGTATAGCAGCCCCTCCCCAGCTCAGTGGCTTTCTTTTGGTGGGGGACACAAAGAAGATTTGGTAAGGAAAGGAAATGTCATCGTTCATGCTTATCCTTTAGGGTTGTTCCACCTGGCTACTTGATGGCATGCTGGGCTTCTCCGGCCTGTCCTGTGCATTGTGGGATACTGCACTACATTCACGCCTGTACCCCTAGAGGGCAGTAGCACACCCTCATTAAAAAGTAATAATAAAAAATCATTGCTAGAATGTGGAGGCAAAATTGGTTCTAGAGAGATGCTATCTAAATCCCAATCCCAGGGTGCCTTTGGGAGGGATTCCATGGAACTTTCTAGGGTCCTACTGACCACTGGCACTTTTCACCTTATGTACTGAGCTAAGGGCCTAACTCCCTTTCCAACCTCTACCCTCCGTGGTTCCTGCCTGATTCACAGTGATTCGAAGGTGCTAGGTGCTAAGAAGTCAAGCTCATGCTGTCATTCTGTTTTTCACTTTCAACAAACTACATGAAATATTCAATGCCACATTATAAAACAGGCATTGTGTTAGAGGATTTTGCCCTCCTGTATGCTAATGTGTATGTTCTGAGCCACTAGAGGTAGGTCAGGCTAAGCAGCAGTGTTCAGAAGGTGGAGTATAGAAAATGCATTTTTGATGTGTGCTATTTTCAATTTTCAGTATTGGGGAGTAATCTCATTGTAAATTGAGGCACATATGGCCATCTACTTCTTGTTCTTATCTCATGGGAAGATCAAGGGTGGTGAAGAGAAGGAGAAATAATGCTAGCTTTGAATTTCAGTTCCTTCTGGGCCACAAGGTGACTGGGTGACCTCAGACACTCAGTCTTTTAACCCCTGTGATCCTCAAATTGTCCATCTGGAAAATGGGGTTATAAAATACCTCCCTTAACAGAGTTGTGATGTAGGTTAAATCCAAAAAAGTACATAATGCTTTTCTCATTGCAGAGTACAAAGGATGCAGAATTCAGTATTGTTGATTTTTTTTTATTATTTTAATACATTTGTCTAAATTGTCATTATCACTATTTGAAGGAAAAACATGGAGAAAAGGTTCTGTCCAAGCAGCTGGTATGAATCACAAAATGAGCTAAGAAAGCTTAAAACATCACCCTTAGGTCATGGTTGATACCTCTCAGAATCCAAGAAATGTCCTAGCTGAAAGGGGCTTCAGAACCCATATATACGCACCCATTGTGTAAGTGGGGAAATGGGACCAGGAAAGAGTGAGGTTCTACCCTGTTCTGAAGGAAACCTAGAGCCATATCTTCTAGGTTCAGAAAGGAGAAAAAAAAAAAAAAGAAAAAAAAAAAAACCCAAGAAATTGGATGGCTTGAGGGAGTTTTGCACAAGTTGCAAAGAACAGTAACTCTGCTGGGTGTTGCAAAGGTGGCCTATGGGAAAGAGATGCGGAGAGGCTGCAGAGACTGTAGAGCTCTTGGGGATGCCCCAGCGGCTAACTCATCATCTGATGAAGTATGGGGACCTGTAGTTGGGGAGCTAGCGAGGAAAATGAAACAGCCAAGGATGGGTTTTTGCCGGCTTGGTGCACTGTTTTTTTTTTCAGCAATGGGTGAACCTCTTAACACAGCATCCAAGAGTTGGCTCTCTGGGTACAGTTGTACAGATGTTGTGGCCCCAGCTGTGGTTGAGGGGCATCCTTGCCCCCCACTGCCAGGCTCCAAGTTGCATGGGTTTCAGTGAGAGCCTAGGGCACAGCGGAGAATCCATTATTTCCTTGAACCAGACTTGCAAAATGAGGAGCTATTGAGCCTGCTCCTGTTGGTAAAGGCAGGTTTGGTTTTTTTTTTCTTTTAATCTGCAGTGTTTATCACACCCACATTCAGAGTCATCCAGCTTCCCTTCCAGAACTGCTGCCTTGGCAAATGAAATAAGCAACCAAAAGTTTAGCTCTGCCAGGGAAGAATGAATTCATCTCTATAGAAAATATTGGTGTGTAAAATCACCTAGTCCCTGAGTTTGGGGGGCTCCTTCATCTTTCCTAAGGCAATGACTGACCCCCCCTCTGGACCTTGGTCTTCCCAGCTGTACTTTCCATCCTGGCCAGTGATAGTAGCCACCCTGAGCGCAGTGACTTCTCGACTAGGTTGATAATACCAGGAGATACTTAGTTTTCTGTGTGTGTGTGTGTGTGTGTGTGTGTGTGTGTGTGTGTGTTACTAGCATTAACTGGTCAGAGGCTAAACACCTAAAAGTTCACAATAGTCCCGTCACAGAATGACCCTGCCCACAGTGTCCTTAGTACTCAGTGAGCATTTCTGCTCGGGAGGGCTCCTGTGGAGATGCGATAGATTGATGGTCCATGGCACTGGTTCATGCTGGGCTGAACACATACCAGCAACAGGTGCTCAGCACAGCAATGGTGCCCCCCCTTCATTCCTTCAAAGCCGGATCCTACAATCTGATGGCAAAGCTTCTCGTGCCTTTGCATTAGCCAGTAGTATTTCACTTATCTGAGGTGACACCGTAACTGGCACCACAAAACTAAATAGATTCACTCATAGCCCATTACAGATAAGTTGGATCTAAAACTCCAGAATGTGAAATTAGCAAGATGTCTCTGCACTGTCCACGGAAGGGGTGCCTCTCCATGGAGGGTGATGCTCTGCGATTGTAGCCCTCAGGACCCTTGGGAACCAGTGAGGTTAAGGAGAGAACGCAGTGTGACCAGGCAAGAGAGCAAGTTCCTGTGGAACTGATGGTTTCATAATCAGTGGGAGAGGGCTGCTATGAGAGTTGCTTTAAGAAAAAGCTTACACTTGTTAGCTGTGTTTGATGCAAAACTTCTGCTATTTCCTTTGACCCATTCAATGGCACATTGAGTTTTCTTGTGGATTCAAAGTCATAATTATAAAAATAAATGATTGTACAGTGAATGCCCTTTGGCCCCACAAAGAAGAAAGGAATTGTTTTTTTTTCTTCCTAAAGCAGCATTATTCTACTGTATTTCTTTGAGCCTTTCATGTATCTGTTAGTCACAATCTGCAACATTAAGTTACTCCATATGGGAAACTAGATGGCCCTAATAAGTGTATTAATTTTCTATTATTATAATAAAAAACAGGAGTTTTGGTACTTTAGAAAGAAAAGGGGCTTATTAAGCCTGCAGTTTGGGAAGTCTGGGAGTCCAAGATTGGAGGCCCCACTTGTTTGACTTCTTGTGAGGACCTCATGATGGGGTATCATGGTAGGAATGTGTGCAGGAGAAATCATGTGGTGAGACAGAAAGCCGAGATTCAGAGTCAAGCCCTTCTCTTGTAACAACCTACCCTTGCAGGAATCAACTCAGGCCTGTGAGAACCGCTGTAGTCTCCTCTAAGGCCATTGCCCTAGATGCCTCTCACTAGGCTCTGCCTTTTCAAGGCTCGACCACCTGCACGCTACCAGGCTGAGTCCCAAGCCATCAACACATGAGCATTTGAAGGACAAACCATATGAAAATCCTGGCACCAGGTCTGTTTGAAATGTTCCTAAATCCCTGAGAAGTGAATTGGTTCTCAGAAAAGCCCTGAAGGCCTGAGAGTTCTTCCTTATGGATTTTGTGCATAGGCTTTGTGGTTTCTATTCTGATAGTTTTCATTCTGACTATTACCTTTGAGAAGTTGATTCTGGAAGACTAGAGTTAGAGCATATACATCATCTAGTAATAGATTAATGTCTACCTTCAAATAATGATTAGTAGGAGGTTTTTGGGGGGGTGACTTAGAACAAAATTTTCAGTTATGAATGCTTCTAGAGAGAAGGACTTTTGGGACCTAGTTATAAGGAACTGGCTTCCTTCCCAGGTTAATTTGATTTAAATGTTGCTGATTTTATCACTCCTTAGCCATCTGACTTGGGTCCTTAGCCATAAATGGAAGAAAAGAGGATTCTGGCCCCTGTCTCTGAGCCCCTTTCTGGATTTTGTATGTTTAATCTTACTTCTCTATTTTCTCCAACAGTGTACTTCTTAGAATTTATAGGGATGGCAAAATCTTGAGGTTCTCCTAGGCAACTTTTATTATAGAAGTCATTACTTTTAGTCAGCTTTAGCTTATAATTTGCATTTAAAATTTTTTACTTTTTCGAAAACTGTTAGGAATGTCATAACTTTATCAAGTTATTTGCAAGTGCTGAGGCCTGCCAGTTAACTCAGATGGCCACCGCAGTAATGGCTTTGCTTCTCATCAGAAGGGCTGAATCACTCAGAAACTCCCACCTCTCAAAGGCCAAATGACTCACCAGCCAAGTAACTTTGCAAATTGGAATAAGGAGCACAGGATATTAGACTTCCTTTTCACTTTCTTTGCATCTGATGATATAGATGTGGATTCTCTAATAGCACCTTTTTTGTTATTGTTGTTTCCTTTCCAAAATAATGTGCACTTGGGCTGACCAGATAGCTCAGCAGACTAAAGTGCCTGCTTAGGCAGAGCACAGCAGCTGGGGTTTGGTTCCCAGCATGCTCTGCCAGCCTCACCCCTAGGGCATGCTGAGACAGCGATTGAGAATGGGCCTGGTGATGCACACCTGTAATCCCAGCACTCGGGAGGCTGAAAACAGGAGGATCACTGTGAGTCCAATCCGTGTAGTGAGACCCTGTACTAAAGAAAACCCTACAAAAACAAAATAATGTGCACTTGTTTTAAGTTCAAACTGTACATGCTTATAAAATACAGAAAGTGAAAATTTCTTTTGACAGTTTGGTGAGTTGATGTTCCTCCAGATAATTTTTTTATATATGCTAAATTTTATTTATGGGAAGGACTGTGTTTATGTGCATTCTTTTGCAGCTTGCTTTTGTTTCATAGCAATATATAATGAAGATATTTCATTTAATACATACAAAGTCAGTGTTTTAACATATGACAGTGGAATTGGGACCTCAGAAACTACCTATTTGGTTCTTTCTAGGCTGAGTATAGGTGTCTCCTAAGCAGGTCCTCAGATGACAACTTGAATGCAGATAAGGGAAAGTGGCTTTGTGGCAAAAACCGGAGGCAAATCATGGAAAGACATTTGATGAGTGGGGGCTGCAGTCTGGGGGTCCTGAAAGTCACTCTTGAGTTCAGTGCTACTCTAGAAGGACCCATCAAAGCTTTTGCGCTTATAGTCACTGCTTACTGTGGCAAGAGGGTTGAGACAGCATGTTTTCCTCCCTACAGTTCAGACCTTGAACGGATGCTGGGAGCTGTTGGGTGGTGATGAGTCCAGTGGGCTCCACTCTCATGAATGGGATGAATGGCCTTATAAAAGAGGGCGTGGGTGTTGCACTGTGTGAGGCCTGTGTGAGGCCACCGCAAGAGTAGGCCATCTGTGAAGCAGAGAGCAGGCCCTCCTCACCAGACAGCGGCTGTGCCGGCACCTTGACCTTGGGCTTCTCAGCCTCTAGGAATAGCTGAGCAATCAATTTCCATTGTTTCTAAACCACCAAGTTTATAGGAATTTGTTGTAGCAGCACCCACAGACTAAGATAGGCATTCAGGACTCAGTGAAGGAGAGACCGGGCAGGAGTGTCTGCTTGTCTTCACCTAGCGGACTTAAGAGCTCCGTAGGTACAGTCCACTCAGGATATTCCCACCCAGAGCCTTGGTATCTGGGGTCTGTGATGGGCTTGTTCGCATATGCATGGCTGCCCATCTAAGTGACTGACCACAGTCTCTAGCGCCTTTAGAGGTCAAGCTGATATTGGGTGGCTTAAGGCACCCACCCCAAATAGGACAGCTACACAGACAAGCTGACATGGTGCAGGCAGAGTGTCCTGGGTGGCCAGGGCAGGCCAGGTGGCCCGCAGCACGGCCCAAGGGCATGGGCAGAGCACGCCCTTAGTTTCCACTGCATTTCCTTATGGAGATTTTATCATTTCCAGTTTTTCTTTCTCATAAACAAGGCAAGAGAACAGGAATTAACAAAATTTTCTCTAAAGAACCAGATAGTAAATATTTGAGGGCCCAAGGGCCACGTGGTCTCTCTTGAAATTATTCCATCAAGTAAATGATTGTGGGAGCTGGGGAGATGGCTCAGTAGAATAAGTGCTTCCCTGGCAAGCACAGGGACCTGAGTTCAATTCCTGGTTCTGAAAAAAAAGTAAATGTTTGTGTGCCCCCCAATCTTGTTTGTATGTCGAAGTCCTCAGTCTCAAAGTAAGGACATGCTCTCATGCTTGGGACACGTGCCTTGATATAGGAGTCCCCAGAGAGGACACAGTCAGAAGACATTGTGCATGAGGAAGAAGGATCACACCAAAAACTTGCCAGTGACCTAACTTTGGACCTCAGAACCTCCAGGACTACAAGAAATAACTTTCCATTGTGTATATACCACCTAGTTTGTGGCATTTTGTTATAGCAGCCTAAACAGACCAAGATAGTAACCTTGCCTAAAAGCAAGGGCACCATTATATGAGCAAATGGTTGACTGTGTTCTAATGAAATTTTATTTACAAAAATAAGAAGAGGCAGACCAGATTTGGCTTGGAGGGTCTTGTTATCTACAATATCCATGTGCATGTGTGTGTCCATTAGTGCAGATAAATCCATGGAATATGTTCCTAGAAGTAGATGTTCTGAGTCACAAGTTATACACTTTTATTTTGAAAAGCTAACCCAGAAGTGGAACCACACTGATGTTCCACTAGCCACACGTGACACTGCTTGAGATTTCCTCCCTTAGAACCCCTTTCCCAAGAGTACAAGACGAGGACAGTGTTCTTTGTTGCCATTGTTGAGCTTTGAAGAGGCAAAGAAAGATAGAACATTCTGGCCCCCAGAAAGGAAAACCAAATGGAACCTAAAAATGTCTCTTCATGGTGAATCTTGTTTTAGGTTTGATCCCCATGGGGAAGGGAACTCTGGTAACTTATTCTCATTTGGTAAGATCAGACCTCACATTACCCACTAGCTATGGTTCCAAAAGACCCTCAGCATTACCTACTTTTAAAAACTGGGTTTGTCCCCAAATGTATCAAAGAATACCTCAGCCATTTCCTCTATTTACTAAGATTCCATCCCTAACGCCTCCCTTCTGTTGTGAGGGATTTTCATGTAAATGAGGCTCACTTGTGCATTCCAAACACGTTACTGAATGCACAAAAGATATACATGGTCCATTTTTTCCCCTAAGCTGATACATACTGGACCACCTTGATAGAGGTGACACAGTGTTTTACTTGCCCTAGTTTACTAGGCCTCTCTGATTTTTAGACATTGGATGGGTTCTTATTTTTGTTTTTCCACTTTTCTTTTTTCCCCCTTTTCCCATCATTTGAAATTCTTGATGTGAGCCCCACAGAGGAGAACAGAGGCTTGTTAACGTTCAAATTCTGTTTTAGACTGCATATTTTAGCTGTTTTATTTGATAATCAGCAGCCCTCCTGGGATCCAGCCTGCATTTTTTCAGCTCATGCTGGGTGAATCTTTGATATTTCCCATTCTCTAGCCCTTCCTTTATAACACAGGCACAGCCTTCTTCCCCATTAGCGAGAGCGCATGCTTAGACTACCCACATGCAGATAAAGAATTAGTCGGAACTTAGCTAGAAAGATAAGTCAAGCTGACTTCTCATTGGGCTTGAAAGACACAAACTGAGCTTGTGTTGGAATTTAACAAAGAAGACTTCCAAGGAGATCTGTGACAGTGTGGGGCGGGAGAGATTGCCTAACTTTTTCTCAGCAAATGGAGACAGAGGAAACATGTGTTTAAAAGAGGAGACATGGTGTCTGGTTCATAAAAGGTTGACTGGCAGAAATTTAGGATTAAATGGCAGCATAATGCTGGGTGCTTACCACTGGTGGGCGCCATGCACTGCGAACTTCATTCACTGCACTGTCTTATCAAAACCTCACATTGACTCATGAGATAAAGTACTTTTTTTTTTTTTTTTTTTTTTTTTTTTTTTTTTTTTTTTTTTTTTTTTTTTTTTTT
>PVKA01046382.1:0-14976 GCA_004027165.1 Ctenomys sociabilis
TATAAATAAGGAAATTCTTCTACACATATTTTACTATCTTAATGTCATACAATTAAAAAATGATATATCCCAATGTTGTGTCCCAAGAGATGAAACAGCAAATGTATAATTTTTATTATTAGATTTTGTTTCTACATCTTCATTGAAATAAGTAAAAGTTTGTCTTGTTTTTTGGAAAGAAAAGTATCCACAAAGATTATCTCATTAACCAGTAACTGTGACACAGCTCCAGTGTTCTATGGTGAGTAAATTCAAGTGGTAAAGGCAGAAATCATCAGACAATGCCACCTGCTGTCACTCTTCTACATCTGCTTTTAGAAAGGAGATTATTCTCCTTCTGTCATGGGGTTGGGGAACACAAGTACGTATTTGAAATGGCTAATGTTACAATTTAACATAGCGTGTTCACAGCAGTGCCTCTCAGATTTCAGCCAGCATCTGAACAGATTGTGGGCGTCTCCTGCAGTGTCTGCTGCAGCCGTCTGGGATGCGGTTCCAGAATTCACATTTCTACCAAGCTCTCAGAGGCTGCTGCTGCTGCTCATCCAGCCACTGACTTATATAAAAATGCCAGAGTTGACCTTGCTTGTGTAAAGAGCTCCTGGTGAGATGACGCAGCTCGCGTGGCTCTAAAAAGACTGATGTCTTGTTCCTTATGTGAACCTATCACCTACCTCATGTAGGAAGAGTGAGTTGGGTGTGAGGGCCAAAAACAAAAGGCATGGATTCAAGGCGCAATCAAGCAAGCACGTGTCTTGTTGTGCTTGACACTGAACGACTGTAACGGAAATCGTGGGATGAACTGGCCTACCGAAGATTGTTTACAAAAAGGAATGGCTCAGCGTGGATTCGAAGGACCTGCCCATTTGTAACAGAACCACTTTCCAGCAGAATGGATGGCGCTAGTCTTTGAAGATCTGGGCAGAGACCCAATTCTTCTGCCTTCTTTTCATATGCCACATGTTCAATTTGTCTTTCAGAATCATTTCCTCTGCAAAGCAGATGGCTGGAAGTGTGAGATTCTGGTGGCATTGAATCCTATCATTCTCATCATGACTAATATTTTCAGTAAAACTAGAGTTGCCGTTGATCAAATAATTCATAGAAGAAAAGCTATGCCTTTGAACTTTGGGAACTGAGTAGCAAAGAAAGGATATGTATGCTTCAACTATGTTTTAATGTAAAAGTCATGATATGTAAAATCTGCATTAACTGTTTCAAATACATACATACATATGCCATGTTCATATTATTGTCCAACAGATTTATAGAACTTTTTCTCCTGAAAAATGAAAATTCTGTACATATTGAACACAAATTCTCCCTCTTCCTTTCCTTTAAATTTTGGCAATCACTTCCCTACTTTTTGTTTCTGTGAATTTTAGTACTAGCTGGAATTTTAGTACTTTATACAAGTAGGATCACAGAATATTTATGCTTCTGTGAGTGGATTATTTCAGTATAATATCCTTGAGGCTCATTCATGTTGCAGTGTATGATGTGGTTGCTTTTATAAGCCTGCATACTATTCCATGGTTTGGGAAATACCACCATTTTTTCATATGCTGATCATGATGGATGTATAAGTTGCTTCCAACTCAGGGTTTTTGTTTTGCTTTTGTTGAGTTGTATGAGATAGGGTTTCAGTATGTAGCTTAGACTGGCCTTGAACCCACTATATAGCCCAAACTGGATTCTGCCTCGGCTTCCCAAGTGTTGGGCCACAAGCACGCATCACCACACCCAGCTGTCAGGGCTATTGTTTATAATAAATTGCATACTTATGTGTTTGTGAAGGGTTCTTAGGCTAGAGCAGTGTGCTTGTTGAGTCCTATGGTGATTCTATTTTTAATTTGGTGAGAAACACTCACTGTTTTCCATAGAAACTGCACCATGACCTTTCATTAATTAGAATACTGCAGCACAGTGTTCTAATTCCCCCATGTCCTTGCCAACACCAACTACTTTCTGTTACTTTGATGGTGGTGATACTAATGAGTGTGAAGTCATATTCCATTCTGCTTTTGATTTGCATTTCTCTGACCATTAATGATGTTGGACATCTTTTCATAGATGCTTATGGCCACGTGTCTTTTTGTTTTTCAAGACCTTTGTCCATTTTGTACTGGGTTATCTTTATTATGAAACTGAGGAGTTTCTTCATAAATTCTGGATAATAATCTCTTACTAGAGTTCTGACTCTCTAAGGTTTTCTTTCCAAGAGAAAGAAAACTTTCACACTGATGATGGTTTCCTTGATATGCAGAACTTTTCAACTTGATGCAATCCCATTTGGGTTTTTTTTTTTTTATAATTTTTATTTTAGACACCACTGGAGGCATGTATGTCCCTCAATGCCAAATCCAGTGTTCTGAAGCTTTTCTCCTCTTTTCTTCAAGAAGCTTTATAGTTTTAAATATTAACTTTAGCTCTTCAGTTCATTTTACATTAATATTTGCATATGATGTAAGATAAAGTTACGAGGTCATTTGAAGCCCATGATATGCCTCATACCAAAGCCATTCACTGCCTCCCAAGCTACCTGAGTATCATTCTGAGGCAGATTTGATTTTCATCGTCATGCCTCTTTTTTTCTCTGTAAGCCTTGCTTTTCCTGTTTCATTGTTTCTTTCATTTAAAACTTTTTAATCAACCTTCGTTTTTAAAGTTTTCTAGTTAGTAACCTATCTTGATTACTTTTCTCATTGGTAAGATTTAAAAAAAAAAACACTCAAAGCTGAAGGAGGAAAGCATTATTTAGTTCACAGCTGGTAGAGGTCTCTGTCCATCATCTGCTGCCTCCATGACAGGACAGCACAAGGGGAATCATTCATGGCAATGGAGGACAGCAAAAACAACAAGAGGGACAGTGAAAACAGCAAGACTTTCTGTCCCTTATATTATATGCAGGCTACCCATCATAGGATACAGCACTCACACTCTTAATCCTAGCTAACTCTATGAAAATCAACCTGTGGACTGATTTACTGATCACTCACCCTTAATCCCAGTATCCCACACTCTAGATTCAGCCACCTCTGTAAAAGCCCTGTGATCTCATGAAGCATTGGGGGACATCTAGGCACAAACTATAACATAACCAAGCAGGAGGAGTTACTGCATACTACACTCAAATTCTGCAGGTGAAAGAAATGTACACAAATACATTCCTTCAGGCAAGGGCCAGGAAGATGGCTCAGCAGAATAAGAGCTTGCCTGGCAAGCACAAGGGCCCGAGTTCAATTCCTGGTGCTGAAAAAAAAAAGTAAGAAAACATCCCTTCAGGCAGCAGAGTGATTGCTACAGCCAACAGTGCTTCCTCGATGGACCATATTTCTCAAATAAGTTTATTTCTTCAACTTAATTTGTATTTTCAAATTGTGTACAACTTATTTTAGAGCTTCATGACATATCTGTATTTCTTATATATCACTAACAATATAGCACTTATCAAAAAGAAATACCAACTCCTCAAGGTTTAATCTAATACATTTGTGTGTCCATTATCATCATTGTCACCATCACTGTCACCATTGTCAGTGATAATGATCAGTTAATTTTTATTCAATACTGACTTCTTGGGCTTTATCACTCTGTCCTGTGGCATCTCCACATCTAATCCTATAAAAGGTGGAAGGAAAATTATTTGATGCTTAATGGACAAAAGCTTCCTCCCTAACTGTAGCTGACTGAGTTTTATGGAAAGGTTCTTTACTAAGAGCCCATTATGTTCTGCTGAGTATTCTGTTGTGCTTGGGATATATAATGATGGAACTATATATCACTTAGAGGGTAACAGTTTTAAATAATTTTGTGGTACTTCTAATGAATGAAAAGAATAAAGAATTTCTTGTCAAGTACTAATGCAGCAAGATGAAAGTTGTAGTGGAAGAACAAGGAATAGACAGATGCCTGGTGTCCTGGCCTTGGAGCATTATGGAACCATCTCAGTAATTTAGAGGTCGACATATGCAAACCAAACCTAATGTATTGTAGCACAGTCAGTTTAAAAGATGTTACTGATTATTAATTACATTATTTTAGGCCTGTGGAGATAGCTCAGTAGAGTAAGTGCTTGCCTGGGAAGCACAAGTTCCTGAGTGCAATCCTGGTAATGCAAATAAATAAATAAATAAATTTAATAAATTTAAAAATAAACTACATGCAATGTATAGAGGACAGAGCATGGATTTCTTGTGATAGTCATAAGTGTAATCTCAGCACAGCACAATATTCAAGTAGGCTATGGTACATTCACTTGACCAAATGCTGTGGAGTTTGTAAAGATTACATTTCAAAGCATAGTAAATGAAACAAGAAAATTCTCATAGCACAATGTTGAGGACAAAAGCATAATATTAAAATGTATACAGAATGAGCCAAATTGTAACAGATGGGAAATGCTACAAGGCTCCATAGCGAAGTATTAACATGTTCTCTTGAGGTCACAAGGTTATAAGAGATTATTTTCTAAAGTTCATTTCTCTACAGTTTCTAAATTTTCTACAAAGCATACCTTTGATTTCCTTGATTGTAACTTTTAGGACTTAATTAATAAAATATTTTAATTTAAAATTAACTTTTATATTTTGGGGGAGGGTCTACAGGGTGTTCAGGGTCTCACTACTAGATCAGATTCATAATGATCTGCTTGTTTACAGCCTCCCAAGAGCTGGGATTATGGGCATGAGCCACCACATCTAGTCTCAATCATCATTTCAGCACACCCCAGGGGCGGGGCTGGCACAGTAAGCCCAGGGATCAAACCCCTGGCCACTTGGGCCTGCTTCCAGGTGCTTTAATCTGCTGAGCTATTTGACCAGCCTTCTCTAAAAGTAACATTTGGATTCATAGTTATCTTTTAAGTACATTAAATGATTAATAAATATACAAATGGATAGAGCAGAATAGCTCAAAGGTAGAGAGGACCTGCATTCCATTTTAAGTATCACAAAACCAAAACCAAAAGCAAAACCCCAAGAACATACTTTAGCCTGCAAAAGCAACTAAAATTACCCCCCTTTATCAACTGCTCTATGGTGTACAGTTTTAGAAAGTCACTAGAATAATAATCTGGAGTTCCAACTAAAATTCCATAGAGGATTTATAATTCTTAGATAATAAAATCAACACTAAAATACAATAAAACATAATAAATACAAAATAAAAATCTCTAACGCAGAATTATCTCTAAGAAACAAATTCTGAACAGCGATAATATAACTAGTCAAGTGCTAGAAAGACATGCAGTCATCAAGCACTTGTGTACCCTGAAAAATGTCTTGCACTTGTGCAGTATCCTTTTCTGAGTGTACATAGATGATACAGAGTTGTCAAATACAAATGCACTTAAAAGTGCTTCCAAGCTTGGGTAGGTGATTTATTACTGCTCCTGATCAGTGAGTATCACTTGGGAGTTCAACTGCATTTTAGATAGTGAATATATGTGGTCTTGGTAAATAGTAAAACCATTTTTTCAATATTATCTAGAAAATTGATTAATTGATTATCACATGAGACCAAGAAAAGTGTTTAATTTTGTTAGGTGTGATAAAGGTTTTGTGGTTATGTTAAAAAACAAGTTATGTGGTTTTTGCCAGATAGACACATATGTGGAGATGAAATAATGGACATATGATTTGCTTTATGATATTTAAACAAAACAATCAGGAAAGAAAAAACAATAAGAAAACAAAGGTAGCAAACTATAATTTCCAAAATTTTTATTAATATATATTTTCAGCACACACTGTTTACAGTTATCTTCAGGAGAGTTCATGTGCATAATAGAGCTTGACTTTTTTTTCTGTATTTTAGGGAAGGGTCTACAGGGTACTCAGGGTCTCACTGCTCGATTGGACTCATAGTGATTCTCCTGTTTACAGCCTCTCAACATCTGGGATCACAGGTGTGTGCCACCACGCCCAGTCTCAATTGCCCTCTCAGCATGCCCTGGGGCCACCATGGCAGGCCTGGGCATCAAACCCCTGATGCCTGAGTCTGCTTGCAACTAAGCTATTTGGCTGGCCCTCTTCTTTCTTTTAATCCTTTCCCCTTCCTCCTTCCTCCAAATCCCATTCCCTATTTTCATTGTTCATATTATAAATCTCATCTCACATTTATGATACATAAAGCATACATTCATTACAGTTATTAAGTGTCTGTATGTATCTCATCTCGTTTCTACTTACCACTCATTCTCCCCCTCCTCTCACCAAGGTTTTCTGTGCCCCCTTCCCACTTGCAAAGGATTTATCCCATTTCTTATCCATCCTTTACTGTGTTCTTTGTACTTTGCCTTACTCAAAGAAGAGACACTACATGGCTTCTAAGCTTGTACATCTGGTTCATTTTACCAAACATTGCATTTCGCAGGTGCATCTATTTTCCCCCCAAATATCTCAAATTTGTCCTTTTTTATAGCTGGGCAGTATGTCATTACATATAGATCTATATTTTCTTTATCCAGTTGGATACATAGGTTGCTTCCTGGATTTGGATAGCATGAATTGTTCTACTATCAATATTGGTGTGCTTGTATGACTATAGTGTGATGTCCTTAGCTCTTTGTGAAGATTATATCTTATTGTTCACTCTACTCTTGCCAGTGTTATTTTGAATAGCATATTATAACACATAAAATATTTTGCTGCACAGAGGGTTACATCAAGGCCCAGGCTGCCTTTCTCACTGATAAAGACTGTCTTAGCATCACCAAGGTGGGGCTCATGAATAAGGAGACAAGAACAAAGAGCATACATGGGTTGTGGACTATGTTCATTATTTTTCTTTTTTTTTTAATTTATTTTTTATTTTATTGAAGTACAAATATCAATCAGACAGTTTTAAGACACTTTAACAATACAGATTCAATAAATTAATACATTGCAAACTGTTTTCATACTGTTTTGGTATCACACAAGGTGCATACCTGATATTATACTTACAGACATTATTATAGCAGATGTCTCTTATCAGTAAATTAAGAGTGTAGCTGTTTACTTACCTTATTTTTTATACCTGAATTATATCAAAAATTCAATAATTTTCCTACGGATGACCATAGTACTAGAAGCTGACATAATATCCTGCCCAACCACCATCAGTGCAAATCTTGCCTCTCATAGGATTATGTAGAAGCACAGCATTATCTATCCCAACTGTACTGTCTATACACACACATCATGATTTTTTCTTTCTATACCCCTTCCTTTGTCTACACCTGTCAAAGGTGGGCACTCCATTGTCATTCAACTAACTTAGGTGCTTGAACTCAACAACACAATCCAACACAGTCCAGCATTCCACAACAATACTGAGTTATTCAAAGAGGTTGTAGACCATAGCCATTTACAGCTCAGCTTAATATTATGGCCCTGCGATGTATACTTCACTTTTATACTTCTCTACTGGATGGTTAAGACCTAGATAGAGCAAGACATATATACCAACACGTGTACTTTATATTTCTTATGAGGTCAGTGAAGCCCCCTCAGGGTTTATCTTGTAGTCCTGTACATTATTCTGAAGATCCTTTGTCTGTGACATCCATATCATATAGTCTCCCTAGTATAACAAGTGAAAAGCAGAAATACAAAAGGAAACGTACAACAACAACTAAAATCAATTGAGTCAGATAAGGCAAAGTGAATGGCATATGCTGCAGGATACTAATCAGCTTTTCTTCTGGATGTTAACAACCTAAGTTCACAAATCAGAGTTGGAGAAATAGAAGAGTCACAAGGCCAGCCAACATTTTGGTCCTAGCCTTTCAAGATCAGCAAAGACTCAGGACATAGGAGAACCTGTACTGCATCATCATGAAACTCAGTTGAGCTCCAAATTTTCTGAACAAGGAGATTATGGAGCCACAGAGGAAAGAGATTGAAGTTCTATAGTGTGCCTGGGGAGAGTCACATGGAGAGAAAACTTTCTCTCAGGCTCTCACAGAGAGCAAACTGGTCAAGCATTGGCCATGACTCATCCACATGGATGACACAGATAAAGGATCTACAGAATAAGGTACAGGACTACAAGATAAACCCTGAGGGGACTTCACTGACCTCATAAGAAATATAAAGTACATGTGTTGGTATGTAAGTCTTGCTCTATCAAGGTCTTAACCATCCTGCAGAAAAGTATAAAAGTGAAGTATACATCGTGGGGCCATAATATTAAGTTGAGTTGTAAATGGCTATGGTCGACAACATCTTCGGATAACTCAGTATTGTTGTGGAATGCTGGACTGTGTTCAATTGTGTTGTTGAGTTCAAGCACCTAAGTTAGTTGAATGACAATGGAGTGCCCATCTCTGAAAAACGTGTTGTTTCTATTGTTTCCCTTTCAGTGTGCTTGTTATCTGTGTAGAGGAATGCTATTGACTTTTGAGTATTGATTTTGTATCCTGCTATGCCACTGAATTTCCCTATCAGTTCTAGTAGTTTCTTGGTGGAATTTTTGTTGTCTTCCAAGTAAAGTATCATGTCATCTTCAAATAGTGATAATTTAACTTCTCCTTTACCTATTTTTATTCTCTTTATTTCTTCCTCTTTTCTAATGGCTGTTGCTAAGGATTCTAAGACTATATTGAATAGGAGGGGTGATAGATGATATCCTTGTCTTGTACCTGATTTAAGCGTAAAAGATTTTAGTTTTTCCCCATTTAGGATTGTACACGCTTTTGGGTTGTCATAGATGGCTTTTATTAAGTTAAGATAGAGTCCATCTATTCCAATTTTCTGTAGGACCTTGAACATGAATGAGTGCTGGACTTTGTCAAAAGCTTTCTCTGCATCAATTGAGATGATCATGTGGTTTTTAGATTTCAGTCTATTAATATAGTGTATTACATTTATAGATTTTTGAATATTGAACTATCCTTGCATCCTAGGATGAATCCTACCTGGTAGTGGTGTATGATCTTCTTGATGATTTGTTGTATTCTGTTTGTCAAGATTTTGTTGAGTATTTTTGCATCTATGTTCATGGGGGAGATTGGCTTGTAGTTCTCCTTTTTGGTTGTGTCTTTCCCTGGTTTTGGAATCAGTATTACACTTGCCTCCAGAAATGATTTTGGAGGACTGCTTCCTTTTCAATTTTGTTGAAGAGTTTGTGGAGTGTGGGGATTACATCTTCTATAAATTTCTTGTAAAATTCAGCTATGAATCCATCAGGACCTGGACTTTTCTTTGTCAGTAGGCTTTTTATTATGTTTCATATTGCGTTGGCTGTTATTGGCTTATTGAGAGCTGTTATATCTTCTTGATTCAGTTTTGGTAATTTGTACCTTTTGAGGAATCTGTCCATTTCTTCTGTGTCTTCCATTCTGTGAGTGTACAGATTCTTGAAGTAACTATTGGTATTCTGAATTTCTGCTGGGTCTGTGGTGATTTCACCCTTTTCATTCCTTATTGCATGTATTTGAATTTTCTCTTGCCTCTTTTTGATGAGGTTGACTAGAGGCTTATCAATTTTATTTAGTTTTTCAAAGAACCAACTTTTTGGTTGTGGATTCTTTGAACTGTTTTCTTCATCTCAATTGAATTAATTTCTGCTCTAATCTTTATGATTTCTTCCCGTCTTTGTGCTCTGGGTTTCATTTGCACTTCTTTTTCTAGTTGTTGGAGGTGCAACATTAGGGTGTTAATTTGTTCTCATTCTGTTTTCCTAATGTATGAGTTCATAGCTATGATTTCCCCTCTAAGAACTGCTTTCATTGCATCCCATAATTTCCAGTAAGTTTTAGTTGAATTTTCAGTGAATTGTAGATATTGTTTAATTTGTTGTTTAATTTCTTCTGTGACCCATTGATTGCTGAGTAGGGTGTTGTTTAGTTTCTATGAATTTAGCAGGTTTTTCTGGTTACTTTTGTCATTTATTTCCAGTTTCATTGCACTGTGGTCAAATAATATGCATGGGATAATTTCTATTTTCTTGCATATACTTAAGCAACACCTCTGGACTGGTATGTGGTCTATTTTGGAAAATGACCCGTGTGAAGCTGAAAAAAAATGTGTATTCAGGTGTGGTTGGGTGGAACACTCTGTATATGTCCACCAGGTCCTTTTTTTCCAATCTGGTTCAGTTCTGCTACCTCCTTGCTAATTTTTTGTCTGGTTGATCTATCTTTTTGAGATAAGGGTGTGTTAGGGTCTCCTGCTAAGTTTGTGTTGTTAGACATTAGGTTTTTCATCTCTATTCAGATTTGTCTTACATAGTTAGGTGCTCCTGTGTTTGGTGCTAAGATATTTATGAGTGTTACTTCTTGCTCTTGAATTTTTCCCCTGACCAATATATAGTGGCCTTCTTTGTGTCATTTGATCATTCTCGGTTTGAAGTTGAGACTGTCTGAGAACAGTATTGCTACTCCTGTTTTTTTCTGAGGTCTTGGGGCATGTAATATTGTTTTCCATCCTTTGACTTTGAGCCTATTAATGTCCTTTTGACTTAAGTGTGTTTCTTGTATACAGCATATTGTTTCCTAATCCACTGTGCCAGTCTATTTCTCTTAATTGGAGAATTGAGTCCACTTACATTGATGGTTATAATTGAAAAATATGGAATGCTTCATGAATTTGTGTGTCTTCCTTGTGCAGGGGCCATGGTAATGTTCTCTGTATCATTCCAATTTTAGTACATGTGCTGCCGAAACGAGCACAAAAACTACTCATTTAGAAAATTAAATTAGTTGGACATGGTGGCTGGTCAACCCAGAATTCTGAATGGCTAAGGCAGGAGGACTTCAAGTTATGCCTAGCCCAGCAACATAGCAGCTTAAAAAACCCTATGTTAAAATAGGAATAAAAAGAGCAAACAAAGTTCTGGAGATACAGCTTAGTGCAAAAGCCTGAGTGAGGTTCAACACCTAGTATCAGAAAAAAAAGACAGTTAATGCTGTTCAAATCATCACCCGGTTCAAATTGGCGAAGTCAACCAGCTTACAAGATCAAAGACTGTCTTGGTTAGGCAGTTAAGAAATAATATCGTGAGTGTCATCAGTGCCTGACTGGCACGCTCAAGGTCCTGAATTCAATCCCTAGTACTGAAAAAAAAGAAAGAAAACAGATAATTGATGTAATTAGAGTTTTACTAAATTACAGTATTACTTATGTATCACCATCAGGAAAGTTTCTGAGGATTAGAAGTTTGTAATGAAGCTCAGCAGTATGATATACATTTTATAAGATTCCAAGGATCTTCTTTTCAATTGTTTTGTACATCAAGCTAACTAATGCAGAGCAATTTATTATAGTTATTACTATTATTGGTTTCTATGTCTCCTTTTGCATGTGGTGAGGCTTCTGCTTCTCCGTGTCAAACATATTAAAGGTCCCAATGCATAGTTAGCTAAACACAGATTCTCTTAGTTTCTCTACAATTTATTTATTCAAATTCTTTCTCTTATTCTTATTTGTTTTATATTTTTAAATGTATTTTGTACAGGGCTTACAGGGTCTCAGTACACAGATCAAAACTCAGTGATTCTCCTGCTCTCAGCCTCCCAAGCACTTGGGATTACAGGCGAGCGCCACCACATCCCATCTCAGTCACCATCGCAGGGTGCTCTAGGGGTGAGGCCAGCACGGCACGCTGGGGATCAAACCCAGCTGCTGTGCTCTGCTTACACAGGCGCTTTAGTCCACTGAGCCATCTGGCTGGCCCTTTCTCTTATTTTTTCATTCATCATTTCATCAGCAATGTTCTTTATAAATTATTATTTTAAAAAATGATCAGATCTGATACTAAGTGTTGAGAATACAGAAATGAATAACATGTTCTCTGCTTTTGAGGGGATCTTCTACAAGTGGGATTACAAGAGGAAAAACAGCCTACAAGTGAGTGCTGTAAGAGAGACAGAACAGAAGCAGCTTCAGGGAACATGGTAGGAATGTGTTATAACTTCACTTCATCTCAAAATTCAGTAAAGTTTATTGACCTAGAGGTCAATAAAGAAAAAAGATACAAAGAAAAAAGAGATATGAAAGTATAATGAAGCAAACTACTTTTCCTAAGACAACTGGATCCATCATTCAACCCAGATTCTAGGGGATCTTGGGACTTTGAGCCAGTTTGCCTTGGGGACATAATTTGTCAGTTTCCTATAGTGTGGCAATGACCATGAACATTTTGTATTGGACAAAACAACCATCAGACACAAAGCATGGGGCATGAGGAGTCCTGGCTCTTCCAATTCATTCTAGATTTACACATATTAAGGCAGCTACTCTATCAGCCCATTACTTACTTAGTTTTGAATCTCAAACTTCTTTGGTTTTTCTCTGTCTGTATTTTGTAATGGAGTCCTGAACCTTCCATGACACTTAAAAAAAAAAAAAAAAAACTCCTTAGGATATCAACTCTGGTAATTACCTCTTAGGATCACCCAGTCCAGCCATGCCTGGGCCAAGCTCAGACTAGTGGGTGCTACTGGGCACCAGGACAATGGTTGTGGGAAGCACCTTGGGTCACTATTGCCACTATCCCTCTCTAGGCAACCCTCAAGCTTGATCCATAACATAAGGAGAGATTACCATTGGTGTTGCAACATATTTTCCAGTACATCCTCCCTGCATTTTTGACTTCTCATTCCTACCACAAGTATCCAGTGTCTTTATGATACTGTCTCCCTGCTTTATATTCTTAAGCATTCTCCCTAGTCAAGAGTTTCTGGACAGATCCAATGTTCTAGACTTTTCCAGGTCCCAATTGCCTTGTCAACACATGCTTCACTCTGTTGAAGATTTATATTTTGCTGGGAAAGGTTAGCTAATTTGTAAGTCTCCACCTGAATAAATTTTAAAAAGTGAAAGATTAGAGCAAAATATTGAAATATCTACCATGAAGTGCTAAAGACTGTTCCTGTGGATGCAGGCAAGGGCACATTTTCAAACTGAAATGACATTCAATGAATATACATAGCATAAAGAATAATTCTCCAGCTCATTTTAGACACCTTTCAGAATGTGTAGAAACAGAGGAAAAACTTGAGTGTGTCTGGGATTCCCCAAGAATTGAACAAAGTTGATTATATTTAACTTCAGGTCACTGTTGATGAAAACATAATTCAGTAAATATTAATTAAAATTCAGATTGTCAGAGATTTGAAAGCAAGTGAGATGAATATGAAAACCTTCTTTTTCTTTGTTTTAGCACATTATACGGTACCCAGCACATAACATAAGCTCAAAATATGTTTGTTCTCTCACTAACTGAGTAACTACTTTGAAGTCAAAATGTGGCTCAGAGATATGAAAAACAGCAGGAATGCAAGGAGTATCAAGAAAACCTAGACAGAAGACAAAGGAATTTCCTTAAATGGGTTTACAAGAGCACCTCATGTCTCCATAGAAATAATTTGCCAAAACTACTTCAGTTAAAGGAGAAAACTCTCACAGACGTTAGACTTTCTTCCTTTCCCTGGGAATCCACAGGTTTTTAGCAGTACTTCGGAGTAACACAAGAGGGCGATCCATCTTAAGTGTTCTGAACCCCTTAAAAGTCATTTGACCAAGTGAAACTTAGGAAACTTAGGAACAGTAAACCTTGTGGAAAATCTGTGGTGTGATTTATCTGAGTTCAATATAAACATTTTATTTATGCCCAATTTATGTAAACTTCAAAATGCTGGGAATTATCCCAAGTTGAAAGAAAGGGGCAGATAGAAATCACAAGGTCCCAAAGAGTTTTTAAAGCCTTAGTAAGGTGCAGTTTGGTTTGCATTGTGGCCACTTCCCTGATGGAAACAGGCTTCTTTTCTGCAAGTACCAACTTGATTAGTGTGATTTGCTTTCAGAGATCTTGGCAAAACTATATTTCTCAAGAAAACGATTACAGGAAATGCATATGCTACTATATAAAAATAGGCATGCATGCCTGTAAGCAGGAACAGTGAGCGGCATGGAGTTCGATGCTTGGGCCTCACGTGCCGGCCCCGCCCCTGGAGCGTGCTGAGAGGGCAGTTGAGACTGGGTGTGGTCAGACCTAGGTTCCTAAAATTTATTTTGAACCAGAAAAGACCTAGAACAGCAAAGGCAATCCTGGCCAACAAGGAAAAGGCAGGAAGCACTACAATTCCTGACTTGAAATTATACTAAAAAGCTACTGTGGTAAAATCAACGAAATAGACCTGAGGATCAATGGAATAGATTAAAAGATATGGAGGCCTCTATGAACACACTCAGCCACCTGATCTTAGACAAAGGGGCCAAACATTCTTACTGTAAGAAAGATAGCTTCTTTAACAAATGGTACTGGAAAAACCAGCTCTCTACCTGCCAAAAACTAAAACCTGACCCAAGTCTATCACCATGCACCAAGCTAAAGTCAGAATGGATTAAAAATCTAAACATTAAAATAGAAACATTAAATCTCCTAGAAGAGAAAATAGAAAGAACTCGTGAAGACATAGGGGTAGGCAAAGAGTTCATGAACAAAAATCAAATCACAGGGGATACAAAGGAAGAACCATTTTGTATTTGTATATATAGAATAGTTAGGATAAATATACAGCTACTTTCACTTAATTCTATGAGAAAAAAGTTTTGTAGTAATAGTATTTGGACAGGATATCCTGTCTGCTTCTTGTACTATGGATAACCACTAAGAAAATAACAATGTAAAATGTATTAACTATTGAAAATTTCCTGTTAATCAACTTTGAAAAAATAAATAAATAAATAAATAAATTAATTAATAGAGACTGGGCATGGTGGTTCATGCCTGTAATCCCAGCTCTTGGGAGGCTGTAAAAAGGTGGTTCACCCTGAGTCTGATATAGTAGTGAAATCTCTAACACCCTGTAGACCCTTCCCTAAAACACACACACACACACACACACACACACACACACACAATGCATTTAATGTGTTTGATTGTATTTGGATTGTGTATTTATACATGCTATGGTGTCTTCAAACGTATGATCATTTTCTCAAATATTAAGATTAAGCCAGGCGTGGTGGCGCATGCCTGTAATCC
>PVKA01046383.1:0-14966 GCA_004027165.1 Ctenomys sociabilis
TTTTTTTTTTTTTTTTTTTTTTTTTTTTTTTTTTTTTTTTTTTTTTTTTTTGTCTTTTTGAGACAGGGTCTCACTATGCAGTTCAGGCTGGCCTTAAGCTCACTTTGTAGCTCAGGCTGGTCTCGAACTCACAACAATCCTCCTGCCTCAGCCTCCCAAGTGCTGGGATTACAGGCATGCGCCACCATGCCCGGCTTTTTTTTTTTTTGTACCAAGAATCAAACTCACAACCTCACACTTGCCACCCAGGCAGTATGCCACTGAGCTAGATCCTGGGCCCTGAATATTCACAATTTGAAGGAGGAAAGTTTTTAATTTATTTCAGTTGGGGAGGATGTAGCCTATAGCCATCTGCTCCAAGCCATGAACATCATGGCAGAAGGGCATGGTGAAACAGAACTGTGTGGTCACACTGGCGGGGTGCAAAGCAGGGTGATTGCCTGCAGGCCTTAGACAGTGCCCCCGCCGGAGCTCCGTGCCGCAGCTCCATGCTCACTCAGACACATCCAGGAGCACACTCAGGTAACCCGCCAGGCACTTCTCCACCTGGCAAAGCTGACACATCAGGACTTAGTGTCAACCTACTGAAAGCAGTTTATAGATTCAATGGAATCCCCATCAAAATATCACTGACGTCATTTTCAGGACTAGAAAACAGTCCTAAAATTCACTTAAAAGAGCCTGCCAACTGATTAAAGTATCTGCTTAGGCAGATGCAGGGGCCTGGAGTCTGATCCCTTGACCTGCCATTCAGGTACCGGCCCCACCAGTGGGGCACACTGAGATGGCCATTGAGACTGGGCATGGTACCACATGCTGTAATCCCAGCACTTGGGAGGCTGTAAACAGGAGGATCACTACCAGTCCGATCTATGCAGTGAGACCCTGTACACCTTGTCCTAAATACAGAAGAAAAATAAATCACTTAGAAGTACAAAGTACTCCCAAAGAGCCAAAGCAATCCCAGGCAAAAGAAATGTTGAGGGAGGGAGGGGGAGATGACTCAGTAGAATAAGTGCTTCCCTGGTAAGCCAAGAGCAGGGGCCTGAGTTCAATCCCTGATTCTGCAAAAAAAAAAAAAAAGTTGCAGTCATCTTGTCTTTCATATTCCCTTGAGGGCCTGGCCCTGTCTGACTGCCTATAATATTTCTATCAGCTGCCTACAACAATACCAAGGTCAAGGCTGGTCTGAACTACAGACTAAGAGCCTATCTCAGAAAAACAGCACAAAATCTTCTGCATAGCAAAGAAAACAATTAGACTGAATACACAGCTGACAGAATTAGAGAAAATCTTTGCTAGCTACTCTTCTGACAGGACTAATTCCAGAATATATAAGAAGCACAAAAAGATTAATATCAAAACCTCCCATGTAATCAAGTTACTGTTGTTTAGCTCTAAATCTCCCTCAGTAATCTTGTATGTGGAGGGTGGTTGGTCCAGGGTACAGTATGCACATTAGTAGATTCCTTCACTGATGATTTTAGGAATTGACGTGTTACTAGGAGGTGGAGCCTGGAAAATTTATTTTGGGCTCTAGCTTCTCCTTTCTGCTTTCTGGATGCTGGAGGCTGAGCACTGTCTCCTATGCCATGCCCTTACCTTCCTATATCCTCCGAGAAACCAGCCAACCCTAAAATGAAACCATAAGCCAAAATAAACTGCTCCCCCTTTTATGTTGCATTTGTCGGGCATTTGGTCCTAGCTGTGGGAAAGTAAAACAGAAATCAGAACCAAAGAAGTGGGGTTGTTGGGCTGGAGAGTTGGCTCAGTAGAATAAGCACTTGCCTGGCAAGCACAGGGTCCTAAGTTAATCCCCAGTACCACCAAAAAAAAAAAAAGAAGTGGGGTTGTTGATTTAACTACACCCAGTCATCTTGTTCAAAAACCTTTGCAACTTTTAAAAAAAATTTTATGACACTGTTTGCCATAGGAAATAAAACAGAAAATAACTTACTGTATGGTGACACAGTGGAGGTACCCCATTCAATGCTACAAACGAAATAATAAGCACATGAATGTGGACATTAGAACCATGAAATAGAACATAAAAAGCAAGTCGCACATCTCATCAGCATATATTATTTTTTAAGTTAAAAACAGGCCAAAAAAAAAAAAAAAAGAGGAATGAGTAAAACTAGAAGTCCCTGGTAGGGAATACAGACACAGAATACAGAGGAACATGTATGAAGCTTCAACATTAATACTCATGTTCTATTTCTGAAATTGAGTGGTAGTTGTTTTATTTACTATGTTTCATTAATTATATATACACTACATTCATTTTTTTACGTAATTTATTTTAATCATTACATTGTACATTGTTATCTTCTTAGTGGCTATCCATATGAAACATTTTTGGGGGAGCTTCAAAATGGGCAGTTATAACAAGAACTACAGATGGCTGAAAAGTACACGAAAACATGTTCAATATTGTTCTCCAGTAAAGAAATGCATGTCAAGCATGGCAGCACACACCTGTAATCCCACCTGTACTCAGGAGGCTGAGGTAGGAAGACTGCTGTGAGTTTGAAGCCAGCCTGGGCCACAAAGGCTAAGGCAGCCCTGAATTACAGTGAAAACCTGTCTCAAAACAAAAAAATCCTAAAACTAGAAATTCCATTTGACCTAACTACTAATTTCTATGTATCTTCCCCAAAGAGTCAAAGACATCATAGCACATATTTCAATATGTGAAACCATATACAAAGGAGCACCCCTCAAACTGCCAGATCTTGGGAGTGGCCTGTGAGCCCTTCAAATACAATGGTTAAATAATACTACTCTACCATAAAGAAAACAAATTTTGAGTCATTTTACTGTAGACAGCCAAGTGGTTATAAATATTACAGGGCTGGGCCCTCAGCACAGAACACAACTGTAGCCAGAGGCACATTCATTGAAGGCCAGGCTTCTACAGTAAGAGGAACAGCTCTGCTCACATACCTCCCCTGGCAATGAGAAGCAGTGATTGATAGTATTTTGTCTTTTTAAAATTTATTTTTTTTTAATGTATTTAGTACAGTATCTACAGGGTCTCACTATGTATATCGGACTTGTAGTGATTCTCGTTTTCAGTCTCCCAAGTGTTGGAACTACAGTCATGCGCCACCACGCCCACTCCAATTGCGATCTCTGTACGCCCTGGGGATGGGGGCTGGCACATTGGAGATGGTACCCAGGCCAATGAGCTCTGCCTAAGCAGGAGCTTTAGTTAGCTGAGTCATCTGGCTGGACCTAAAAGTACTTATTTTTTGGCTGCCTCAGCCCACCTTGAGGGTGGGACTGGTGCATCATGTCATGTGGGGGATCAAGAGGATCAAACCACAGTCTCCTGTGCCTGTCTAAGCTTGTCTCACTGGCCCCTGTGATTGATATGCCAAACAGACACAAATACCTTGAGTGGGTACCAAAACTTCCCTAGCCCATTCCTTTCTGAAAAATCCTTGTCCTTCACTGTATACTTGCTACATGACTCATTTTCCCAATTGATCCCCATTTAATCAATATTATCTAAGCAACTACACATGTTGTAATCTTACTGGTTCACCATAGTTTTGTTTCACCTCACACCCAATTTGGGATTTCCCCAATGGATCAGTATTATGTAAGTGCCAGGTGTGGTGGAACATAGCCCCATAATCCCAAAACCCAGGAGGCTGAGGCAGGAGACTGTTGCGAGTTCTAGATCATCCCAGGCTACAAAGTGAGTTCAGCACCAGCCTGACCTGCATAGTGAGACCTTGTATCAAAAAAAGAAAAAAGAAAATTATGTGACTATACTTGTAATCTTACGAAGCGACTATAATTTTTTGGGGGGCTGACATGGCATGCAGTACTGGGAATCGAACTTGGGACCTTGTGCCTGCCAGGCAGGCACTTATGCCATCAAGCTATCTCCCCTGCCTAGTTGACTATAGCTTTATCCTGCCTTGAACCCACCTCACTTCATGGCTTTTCCCAATAAAAACCCTCAAGAAGTAGTATCTTACTTTTCTCTTGTTGCTCGAACAAAATACCCAACACCCAAAGTTAAAGGAGGAAAGGTTTATTTAGCTCAGTTTATAGAGGTATCAGTCTGTAATCAGGGTAGCACATGTCAGAGGGACAACAGTTCATGGTGACAGAAGACAGCTACATGTGTTGGAGCTGTCATGTAGCAACAAGGAAGGAGCAATTCCTCCATTATGTTGTATGCAGGTGCCCACCCCGGGGCAGGTGTAGTGCTCACACCCTCATCCTAGCACTAGCCAATGGACCAGTCACAAACTCTAGATTCAGCCACCTCCAAAAAGCCCACCTCCCATGACTACATGGGGCTTTGAAGGAACATCCAGGACAAACTGAAACAATGGGGGTGGTGGGCAGTCACAAACTCTAGCTTCAGAGGGGTGAATATTTGTGATTTATATTTCCCTTATATTACTGGAGTTCCAGATATCATTCATCTACTACTTGTCTTATTTCTAGGTGGTCTCACTAATTTGCCCTGGCTGGTCTCCAACTTGCCTTCCTCCTCCCTCCCTTAGCCACCTAAGTAGCTAAGATTACAAGTGTGCACCATAGTGCCTGGAAAATTGTCTATTTCTTAAAATACACTGTGAAGAATTGGGAAAAGAACCACAAAATGACAAATAAAAGTTTGAAAAACATGTATCTGATAAAAGACTTAATAGCCAGGCATGGTGGCACATACCTATACTACCAGCACTCAGGAGGCTGAGGCAGAGGATTACTGTGAGCTCAAAGTGAGCCTGGGCTACATAGAGAAACCCTGTCTCAAACAAGCAATGCTAATGCCACTTCTTATAACTTTATATCATTTTTTTAAAGACTTGTATCTCTAACAGAGAAAACACTCTCACAATTTAACATTAAGAAAACAAAATTTTGGGCCACCAGATAGCTCAGCGGATTAATGTGGCTGCTTAGGCAGAGTGAAGTTGCCAGGGTTCAATCCCCTGCCTGCCATACTGGCCCTGCCCTCTGGGTGTGCTGAGATGGTGATTGAGACTGGGCATGGTGGTGCATGCCTGTAATCCCAGCACTTGGGAGGCTGAAAATAGGAGAATCACTACAAGTCCAATTTATGCAATGAGACCCTGTAGACCCTAACTAAATACAGAAAAGAAAAAAAAAGGGAAATATGAAAAAACTTTACCACCATTTGTCAGTAAAGAAATGAAAATTAAAACCATTATGAGATACTAATAGGGGCTGGGGAGATGGCTCAGCAGAGTAAGTGCTTCCCTGGCAAGCCCAAGGGCCTGAGTTCAATCGCGGGTTCCACAAAAAAAAAAAAAAAAAAAGACACTAATAGACAACTTTTACATTTGCTGATTTTTTTTTTTTTTTGTCTTTTTGAGACAGGGTCTCACTATGCAGTTCAACCTGGCCTTAAGCTCACTTTGTAGCTCAGGCTGGTCTCGAACTCACAACAATCCTCCTGTCTCAGCCTCCCGAGTGCTGTTTTTTTGTCTCACTATGCAGTTCAGGCTGGCCTTAAGTTCACTTTGTAGCTCAGGCTGGTCTCAAACTTGCAATAATCCTTCCTGCCTCAGCCTCCCAAGTGATGGGATTACAGGAATATGATTTCTTTTAATGAGCAAAATGTATTATTTATTGAGGGAAAGAAAGCTCCTATCTGAGAGAGGGACAGGAGGGGGGCCCGAGTGAGTTGTCTCTGCCAATATGATTTTAAAAGCATAATTCTTGGGGGAACTATCCACTCAGGCCCCCTCCTGTCCCTCTCTTGGACAGGAGCTTTCTTTCCCTCAGTAAATTTATTCTGCTCATAAAAAAAAAAAAAGTAACTCTTGATACTAAGTTTTGGCGAATATACAGTGTAACAGAAACTTTCATACATTAGTGGTTGTCTCAGTTCTCTCACTGCTGGGACAAATACTCAACACTCAAAACAAAGGAATGCAAGGTTTATTTAGCTCATAGTTACTGGAGGTTTCAGTGAATACTTGGCTGGCTCCAAGGCAGAGCAGCACATCGCAGAGAACACCCTTTCATGGAGGTGGCAAACAGCAAGAGGTCTGTCTGTATGTCTCTCTTTCTGCCATTGCATTCAGGCTACATGCCCCAGGCCAGGTGTAGTACTCACACCCATAATCTCAATGGATCATGAGTCCCTAACCCATGACTACATGAGGCTTTGGGGGGACAACTAGACACAAACCATAACAGTAGTAGATGTGCAAGATTTGTAATACTATGGACCAGCCAGTTAGCTCAGCAGATTAAAGTGCCTGCTCAGGACCAGGGTTTGATCCCCCAGCACGTCGGCCTGCTCCAAGGGCACGCTGAAATAGCAATTGCGACTGGGTGTGGTGACACATAATCTGTAATCCTAGCACTTGGGAGGCTGAAAACAAGAGGATCACTCCCAGTTCTCTGTGTAGTGAAACCCTGTACTAAATACATTAAAAATACATCTACCACATGATCCAGAAAGTCTCTTCCTAAGTAATTATCCACAAATCTTTAAAACCAATGTGTTCACAATTACCAAAAACTGGAAAAAATGTCTACCAACTCTTAAAGAAACAAATCCTATATGTGCTTATACTACTTTTCAATAACAAAAAATTAATACATACAACAACATAGTTAAAATCCAGAGCTTTATGCTTTATGAAAAAAGAACAAAAAGCTAACACAATTTCATTAATAGCACTGTAAGGAGCCAGGGTGTTAGAGCATTTGTCTAGCATGAGACTTTGGGTTTCACTCCCAGCATCAGAAAAAAAAAAAAAAAAAAAAAGGCTGAAAAAAGGCAACAGATATGGACTTCAGCTGTGTGGTTTCCAGAGATGATGCTCAGAGTAGTAGTGTGAGAGAGGAAGCTGATTGTAGAAGATGAGGAAACTTTCAGGCAAGATGGAAATGTTTCCTATCTTGGTTGTGGTGTGACCATGTGGCTGTTCAAGCTCACAATAATGGATTCTTTCATCAGTGCGAGGAATCATGTCCTATGCATGCTAGCCAAGTAATGAATACCTTGAACAAAAAAGGATAGCTTTTGTTACCTGTAGTTATACCTCAGTAAACCTAAGATCAAAAGGAAAAAAAAAGCAAGAAATAGGGAAAAGATGTAAATTTACAATCTTTAATGCAATGTGTTTGTTTTTGTCTTTTTGAGACAGAGACTCATTACGCAGTTCAGGGTGGCATGGAATCACTTTGTAGTCCAGGTTGGTCTCAAACTTCCAAAGATCCTCAGCCTCCCAAGTGCTAGGATTACAGGCATGTGCCACCACACCCAGCCTGAAGGACGTTCTTGAAAAAAAGATAACAAGGGGCTGGGGAGATGGCTCAGTGGAATAAGTGCTTCCCTGGCAAGCGTAAGGGCCTCAGTTCAATACCCGGTTCCGACAGGAAAAAAAAGAACTACAACTCCATGAGCTCCAGCAGAATAAATCTACCAGGAAAAGCAAGCAATTAAAGAGGGAAAAGACAACAGGAAAATAATGTTTTAAGGATAAATCAGTATGTATCGGTTATAAACATAAATTGTCTGAATTCACCCATCAAAAGAGACAGACTTGCAAAATGGACAAGAAACAAGATCCAACAATATACTGCCTGAAAAAAAAGTAAATTAAAAAATTTCAAATTTAAGGGCAGGGGAGATAGCTCAGTAGAATAAGGGCTTCTTGGCAAGTGCAAGGTCCTGAGTTCAATCACCAGGACTGAAGAAAAAAAAAAACATCACCTCCTGCGGCTAGCGAAAAAGCTCAGCCTACTAAACCGCCTGCTTTGTGGGCTGAGCTGGCCACATTTCAAGCATAGTGGTGCACGGCTCTGGGGAGCCAAAGGAGGGATCACATGAGTCCAAGCTTGGTAGTGAGACCCTGTAACAACCAAATACATTAAAAAAAAAAAAAAAGAAAAGAAAAAAGATCATCTCCCATTAACCTGGGCTTTATTAGATCACATAGTAGCTCTGTCTTTGAGAATTAATGGGTTATGGTCTTACTTCCAGGTGTGAAAGGGATACTTGTGTGCAGATTGTCTGTATACTTAAGTGCTTTACTGGATTTCTATTTGTTATACACAAACTAGTCCTCAGATGCCTTGTAAGAATTCCTATAGGGGGCCCGAGAGATGGCTCAATAGAATAAGCGCTTCCCTGGAAAGCACAAGGGCCTGAATTCAATCCCTGGTTCCGCCAAAAAAGAAAAAAAAAAAAAAAAGAATTCCTATAAAGTGTAAGTTTTGATGACAGATGTGATGGAGACATCTGTTCTGGTCTGGCTGTGGCTTGCCTCCGGGTCTGGTGAGCTGGAAGCCTGACCCACAGAAAGGCTGCACTGAGTCCCAAGCCTTCAGGCAGGGGGGTGAGTAAACCATAGCCCTTAGAAAAACGCAGTGCCAGCCTAGGGGAGCAGGGTAGCTTCCAGAGGACGGGTCTGTATAAAATCAAGTCCAACCTCAACTCTGCTGCCCTGGAGCTATCTTCACCCACTTCTGTAGGGATACCACCTAGAATGAGGGCCTCTGTGTTGCAGGTAGCAGAGTTGGATAGAAATATTTTTAGGCAGTCAGGCAGGGCCAAGCCCTCGAAAGAAATAATACAGGAAACAAGATGCCTGCAACTCCAGGAATGGCTCCTGCTGTGAACCAGACCTAAAGGCCAAACAAATGCTAAAAAAGTAACACCAGGGATTGATATTCTAAATAGGCAGCGATCACCTGAAAAGACTCAAGTAAGTCACTAGCCCAACACCCTAGGGGAAAGAGACCCCGTTCCATATTCATGCCTGCTTACTACGTGACTTGCTTCCCCATTTCGTCCTGGACCTAATCAACTTTACCTGAACAATGGTGCTTGTAATCCCATTGGTTGATTATGGTTTTGTCCCACCCCACAACCACCTAAACGAGACCCCTTCTCTACCTTAGTCCCGCATGGTTTTGCCCTATAAAAGTCCCTAAAAGAGGCAGCTCCCTGGGCAGCCCGTTTGGGCCCACCCTCTGTCCTTCTCCGACAGAAACTTTTCTATCCAATAGAGTTTTTTCCTCAGCCTCCGTTTGTTCCTAAAATTCATTCTTCAGTTTTAGAGAACGCGAACTCATCCAGGTCAGGTTGGGAGTTTACTTCCCTGTATCAACAGGAGGCCGAAAGAACCTGGTTTTGGATAGCCGCTAAAACACTACTCATAACCCAGCCTCCGGTATCTCACTAGTCTCAAAACGGCCTCAAATACCGCTCTTTCGTGAAAAGTGGCAAATAAGCCGAAAACCTACAGCGTTCTTCTCAAGCGGTTGGGAGAGCAGCACACGCTGCGACCCCCGCTGCCTCAGGGACAGGGAGGACCCCCGAGGTCCAGGCCAGCCTGGTAACCGCACCGCAGTAAGACCGGCCCCAAAACACAGGCGAGGCGTCCTGCAGACAATTTTGCTTTTTCTTCTGGCGTGGTTTATAGTACCTGAAGATCGCGTAACCAATTTGAAAACAGCGATGACATTTAAAATCTCGGTCATTTTTCTCCAGTATTTATAAGCCTAAGATAAATTGTAATTTTTTTTTTTTTTTTTTTGCGGAACCAGGCATTGAATTTAGGCCCTTGCACTTGCCTGGGAAGCGCTTATTCCACCAAGCCGTCTCCCCCGCCCTAACTTGTAAAAAATTTAAGGTCGGATAGACTGTAAAGATTTTAACTGCTGAACAGATGAAGGACGAATGTTTCCGCTGGAACGCGGTCGTCGCTCCCAGGCCTCGGGCTGCCCCGCAGCAGCCTCACCTCGGCACTCCCCACCTCAAGCCTGCCCCGCCCGTTGGGTCCACCTGCGCCCTGGCGCTCTGCGGGTAACCACCGGCATGCGGCGGTGGCCCGGCCGCCTTCTTCTCACGTTGCTCTGACCAGGGCCTTTGGACGCCACGCAAGCGCCCTGCGCTGTCAGCTTCCAGCTGCTTCCCGCCCGCACCTCAAGGTTGAAGCTCGAGGGACCAGGCCACACGCGCGGCACGCTGGGAACGCGGGAGCTTTCTTTGGGTTAGGAGAGCATTACAGGGGCACTCTGGGAGCCGGAGAGCGAGAGTATGCGCAGGGCACGCTGGGAGCCAGGGAGCGCCCACTCCCCCTCCTCCCCCCAGTCGAGGGTGTGCGCAAGGCACGCTGGGGGGAGCCGAGATCTTAACAGGCTGACCCGGAAGGACTGGTGCGGCCGGTCCACCAGCTTCCCTAGCAACTCTTAGCAACTGAGCGGTTTTGCGCAGCAACCGGCCACTACCCTGTGGCGTGTCAGCGATGCCGCTGCAGGTCAGGGATTACAGCTGGCAGCAGACGCCGTCTACAGTCTTACTCTCTCTGCCCCTGCGCGGCGTCTGCGCCAGAGACGCGGACGTGTTCTGCACAGAGAATTACCTGAAGGTAGGAGCTGGAGTCTGCGTCCAGAGGCGCACTTCCAGGAGTCCACCGCGGCCGGTTTTTGCAGATGCCTGTCCCTACGTTTTAATCTAACTTTGAAACACGAGTTCCCTTACCCAGTGAACTAAAGACTCTTTTCTTTCTTTCTTTTTTTTTTTTTTTTGGTGGAACCGGGGATTGAACTCAGGCCCTTGAGCTTGCCAAGGAAGTGCTTATTCCACTGAGCCATCTCCCTGGCCCCTAAATCAGTGACGCGTGCTCTCCGGTGTTTATAGTGCCGTGATTCATAGCAGTTAAATCTCGGACGCAGGCGAGATGGCCACAACAGAGGAACGCATACAGAAAACATGTTACTCATACGTGATGAGACACTGCCCGGCTATAAAGAAAATTATAGCACAAATATAAATTTGATCCATTTCGTAAGAAAATGGATGCATCTTGCGAACATAAGGTTAAGGGAAATAAGTCAGACATACAATCTTAAATCCATATGATTTTTCTTATTTGTGTTATCCTCAGTATAAATAAAGACCAAAATAAAAGATCAGGAAAAGGAAACAGGGTGGTAGATGTGAGGCGACCAAGAGACCCAGGAGAGGTAAGGGGGATGGGATGTAAAAACACTTCAGATGTTTACCACCTACCCATAATGAATGTAATCAATCAGTGTATGTCACAAACATGAATTAAAAAAAAATAATGGGAAAATAGAACCTAAGACAGAGAGTGAGTGGGTGGGTAGGGTAAGGGAAATAAAAAGAATCAGAATATGTTAAGCACATGTGGCTGCCATCTGATATGAACATAAAGCTCATGTATTGCAAATATGTATTAATAAAATAAATCTTAGAAAGTATGAGACCAAAAACCAAAACCAAATGAATTCCAGCTGTTCATAATCCCAGAATTTGGGGTTTGAGGTAGGAGGATTTTGAGTTTAAGGCTGGGCTACACGGTAAGGTCCTGTTATCCTGTCTCAAAAAAAAAAGCCTGATATGGTGGCCTGTGCCTATAATTCCAGCACTGTGGAGGCTGAGGCAGGAGGATTGTAGACAGGCCTGGGCTACAAAATGCTGCAGACCCTGTCTCAAAAAAACATGAAGAGGAAGAGGCAAGTCCAGTCTTAAAATGGAGGTAAAACTGCACCACCCGGTCACCCCTAGCCTGACTCCAGCCATTGCTGTCGCAGCCCCGGGGAGGAGGGCCATGATTCAAAGGAGCCAGAGCAGTTGAGGAAGCTTTTTATTGGTGGTCTGAGTTTTTATTTGTTTGTTTATTTATATTTTTTGGTGGTCTCAGTTTTGAAACGACCGATGATAGTTTAAGAGAACACTTCCAGAAATGGGGCACACTCATAGATTGTGTGGTAATGAGAGATCCTCAAACAAAACACTCCAAAGGCTTTGGTTTTATGGCTTACTCATGTGATGAAGAGGTGAATGCAGCAATGTGTGTTCGACCACACAAAGTTGATGGGCATGTGGGGGAACCAGAAAGAGCTGTTTCTGGGGAGGATTCAGTAAAGCCTGGTGCCCATCTAACAGTGAAGAAAATTTTTGTTGGTGGTGTTAAAGAAGATACAGAAGAATATAATTTGAGAGACTATTTTGAAAAATATGGCAAGATTGAAACCAAAGAAGTTATGGAAGACAGGCAGAGTGGGAAAAAGAAGGATTTGCTTTTGTAACTTTTGATGATCACAACACAGTTGATAAAATTGTTGTTCAGGGCAGGGGAGATAGCTCAGTAGAATAAGCACCTGCCTGGCAAGTGCAGGGTCCTGAGTTCAATCCCCGGTACCGCATAAGTAAATAAATAAACCTTATTAAAAAAAAAAATCGTTGTTCATAAATACCACACTATTTATGTCCTTTTTTTTTTTTTTTGCGTAACTGGGATTTGAACTCAGACCCTTGCACTTGCCAGGGAAGCACTTATTCCACGGAGTCATCTCCCTGGCCAATACCACAAATTAATGGGCACAGTTGCGAGGTGAAAAAGGCCCTTTGTAACAAGAGATGCACTCTCCTGGATCACAAAGAGGCCATGGAGGTGGATCTGGCAACTTTATGGGTCGTGGAGGAAACTTTGGAGGTGGTGGAGGGAATTTTGGCTGTGGTGGAAACTTTGGAGAAAGAGGAGGTTATGGTGGTGGAGGAGGTGGCAGCAGAGGTAGTTATGGAGGAGGTGATGGTGGATATAATGGATTTGGAGGTGATGACGGAAACTATGGTGGTGGTCCTGGTTGCAGTGGTAGAGGAGGGTGTGATAGTGGTAGTGGACCAGGATATGGAAACCAAGGTGGTGGATCCGGTGGTAGAGGAGGAGGATATGATGGTTACAACGAAGGAGCAAATTTTGGCAGGGATTACTATGGTGGTGGTGGGAACTATAATGATTTTGGAAATTATAGTGGACAGCAGCAGTCAAATTATGGACCCATAAAGGGAGGCAGTTTTGGTGGAAGAAGCTCTGTCAGTCCCTATGGTATTGGTTATGGATCTGGTGGTGGAAGTGGTGGATATGGTAGCAGAAGGTTTTAAAAAAAAAAAAACAACAGAAAAGGGCCACAGTTCTTAGCAGGAGAGAAAGCGAGGAGTTGTCAGGAAAGCTGCAGGTTACTTTGAGACAGTAGTCCCAAGTATGTTAGAGGAACTGTAAAAATCTGCCACAAAAGGAACGATGATCCATGTCAGAAAAGTTACTGCAACTTAAACAGGAAACCCTTCTGGTTCAGGACTGTCTTAGCCACAGTTTGCAAAAAGTACAACTAGTGATTAATGCAATGTCGTGTCAATTAGATGCACATTCTTGAGGTCTTTTATCTGTGTAGCTTTGTCTTTCTCTTTCTTTTCATTACACAGGTATACTGCCCTGTAAATTGTGGTAGTGGTACCAGGAATGAAAAATTAAGGAATTTTTAACTTTTCAAAAAAAGAAACACACACACACAAAAAAAAAATAAATAAATAAAAAGAAACACAGAGAGAGAGAGAGAGAGAGAGAGAGAGAGAAAGCTGATGGGGAAGCCTAAGCTTAGGTTTCACTGGGGAGATAACTCAGTGGAATAAGCACTTCCCTGGCAAGTGCAAGGACCTGAGTTCAATCCCTGGTTCCACCAAAAGCACACGGAGTTGATGAAAGTAAGCATTTACCCAAGGAGGCTTTGGTGAACACAAAGGTTCTCCTGTGTCCCTCATCAGTCTTATCATCAGTGTGTCTTCAGGCAAAACAAAAAGGAGCAGATGGGCCAATGAAATAGCTCAGGGGACTAAGGGCCTGCTTAGGCAAGCACTGGGACCAGGTTTGATCTCTAGCATCACATGCCGCACCAGCCCCTGCCCTGGGTGGACTGAGGTGGCCACACATCCACACATGCACATGCACACACAAACTGAGCAAAAAAATAAAAACAGCCTAACATGATGGTGTACCCAGAGGCTGAGGCAGGGGGATGGGATTAGAGCCCAGCCTGGGCAATTTAACGACTTTGTGAGACTCAAAAAAAAGTTTGGACATGTAGCTCCTAATGAAGGTCCTGAATTCAATGCCCAGTACCACAAGCTTAACTAAATAAATTTAATAACAAAGGAATTCCCCATAGGATATATCATATCTGTACACAAATGTTGTAAGATCAGAGGTTACTTTTATCCAGGCTTGCCTCATGTGTGATTTTGTGTGTGTGTGTGTGTGTGTGTGTGTGTGTGTGTGTGTGGCATAGGTATTGAGCTCAGATCCTTGCGCTTGCCAGGGAAGCACTTATTCTACTGTGTGGAGGAACACCTGAGCAGCTCTCCTTGAAAGAAGAGTGAATGGCTCCATTTTGACTGAGACTGACCCTCTTTATGTACAGAGCTGGCTAGGACTTTTGTTTATCCTTCAATTGGCTGTAAGCAATTGTAATGCAGATTACTTTCTCTGCCTATCCTCTCTGCATATGGCAGAGGTAAATGTAGGCCTCCCACCTGGCTCAGATCACAATGGTCACCTTCTTCCCACAATTCTAAGTCAATCCTCCTCAAGCCGCTCCCCCATTGAATAAAAACTGGGTGAGGCCCTGGGTCGCTCTCTTTGCTCTGGAAAGCCATCTTCATGGCAGGACTTAGAGCCCCTTGACTCCCCAATGATTGAAATATAATTTAGTGTTCATATTTTCGCCGTGGGTTGTATTGAAAGTGGTAGATTGGAATTAACTTGATGGGATTCCAATAACATAACTTTGGGATTACAAATATTGGTTTCTTGAACCTAGATGAGGACCAGAAAGAGTCTTCAACACTACTGAGCGATCTCCCAACACCCCCCCCCGGCTTTTTTTTTTTTAATTGGACTACAAATGTCAATCAGACAGTTTCAAGACACCTTAACAAGACAGATTCGATAAATTAATACATTGCGAACTGTTTTCATAATGTTTTGGTATCATACAAGGTGCATACATGATATTATATTTACAGATATTATTTTAGCAGATGTCTCTTATCAGTAAATTAAGAGTGTAGCTGCTTACTTATTTTTTATACCTGAATTATATCAAAAATTCAATAATTATTTTCCTAATGGATGACCGTAGTACTA
>PVKA01046384.1:0-14966 GCA_004027165.1 Ctenomys sociabilis
TTTTTTTTTTTTTTTTTTTTTTTTTTTTTTTTTTTTTTTTTTTTTTTTTTTGTCTTTTTGAGACAGGGTCTCACTATGCAGTTCAGGCTGGCCTTAAGCTCACTTTGTAGCTCAGGCTGGTCTCGAACTCACAACAATCCTCCTGCCTCAGCCTCCCGAGTGCTGGGATTACAGGCATGCGCCACCATGCCCGGCTTACCCTTTTGTTTTTAATGATGACTATATTAACCCATTCATGGAGAAGAGTGATTTTTTTTTTTTAATTTTTGCACTCAATTCATATATGCTACCTAGAGAAACTCAAGGAACAAGAGTTAAAGGAAAATTTTTTCTTATGTTCTGATGTATGGGCATTCCAAAAAGGGAATGAATGCTAGGCATTGAAGGGTTAAATCATTATTCTATTGTTTTATTTTATTTATTTATTATTATTTTTATAGAACCAGAGATTAAACTCAGACCCTGTGCTTGCCAGGGAAGCACTTATTCCACTGAGTCATCTCTCTAGCCCGTTGTTTTATTTGAAAATATTTCCATTAAGTCTTATGTTTTCCTCAAATTTCATGTTGTATTTCTTCTTTTTTTTTTTTTTTTTTTTTGAGTTTGACAAAATGTATTGGTTATTTTAGTAAATACATTCATCTCAGTCATTTCTCTCTCCTCATCTTGACTTTACATTAGTATTTTATTTGGGTCAAGAAAAGAGTATGTAGGAGAGGGATGTTATTTTAACAAACAGTGAAATGGACAAAAATGAGTTGTTTGCCTACATAAAAGTAAGTTAAAGTTAAATTCATGTATCTTGATATAATTAAATCAGGTGAGAACTAGTACTTCTATACACATTTCCATTGTTTTACCTGGGGCTTAATTTAAGAACAATTTATCAGGCATATGCATAGGTTTCCTCTCTGGAGTTACTGCCTATTAAAAAAGATCAGCAAGTAACTACCACCAATAAAATAGTCTGAGGCTGCCTCCAAATTTAACGTTGTAGGAGTTCTGAAGGAAATAATTATATCGTTTTTCTTTTGCCTGTGACTACACTTTTAAAGATGTGTTTAACTGTCACATTAGAAAGTCCATATACAATACAAAAATACAAAACAAACAGCTTACAGTACACAGATTTAAGAATATATGTGATGAGCAATTCAATAAAATGTGTTTGAAGATGTGTTTTCTTTCATTTTCAGTACCTACAATATGCTTCACTGGTCAATATGTGTACACTTAAAATGAACCACATCAACTGTTCTAATAAATTCTGTGATGAATTCAATTCAAATTGGATTTAACAACTTAGTAACATAAAGGTATAGACAAAGTTACAGAAAACATATTTTACTGTTTTTTATCTTTGTATAGTGCTTTTTTTTTTTTTTTTTCTGGAACCAGGGATTGAACTTGGGCCCTTGGACTTGCCAGGGAAGCATTTATTCTACTGAGCTGTCTCCCCGGCCCCCTTTTTTTGTGTTTTTTTGTTTGTTTGTTTTGTTTTGTTTTAGTGTTTGTACCTTCTAAAAAATAAAAGCCAGCCAAATACTTAAACAGTATATACATTTAAAATTTTGGTGGTGGTCTGTGTTTTAAAAGAAACAGCTTGATGGGGTGGCAGGGAGATGGCTCAGTAGAATAAGCATTTCCCTGACAAATGCAAGGGCCTGAGTTCAATCCTGGTTCTGCCAAAAAAAATTAAATAAATAAATAAATAAATAAAAGAAACAGCTTACTTATGATTTGTCTCACATTCTGGTGGAAATAGTCGTAGGAACTAGTTAATAAAGAAAAACCAAGAGAAGCACATTCAAAATACTAATTTACTTTGTTAGTAAATGGCTGTTGTTTGAAGACTGATGAAGGTAGACAAAACTATTAAGGTGAAATGGGCTATTTCAAATACTTGACACTTCACATAAAAATTAAAAAAGAATACTTTCTGGAAAAGAGCTAAGCATCTGTGTCCACTGACGGTAATGCAGTACTTAATACAGGGCCACTTGAAACAAAACAAATCTCAGAGGGAAAAAATGCTGTTTAATTTCATGTAGGTTCACATCCAGTCAATGGCCAAGCAATGCTTCCTCTCTACAAGACACCCTCCCTTTTCTCTAAGGCTGTTCCTGGGGGGCCAGTTTCCCGAGTGAGGGAGTTAATATAGGAGTAACTGCTTGCAGTTTTACACAGACAGTAACTTTTTGCCTCCCTATGAATGTGTTAATAGTTGTGTCTAAAAAAATATGCAATTCTTAAAAAGGTACCATTTCTGATTTCTTTTATTACCTTAACCTTTGGAAACTAATCACATGAAAACTACAAAATTAGGAAATGTCTTAAAATCTATATATAAAACATAAATTACTTCCAATTTCAAACTCTCACTTACTAGTATACCACTCAGTCTTAAAAAGAAAAATGAAAAAGCAAAAGCAAAAGTGGCTTCAAGGATAGTCTTATACCATTCTTTAAAAAAGGAAACTAGGGGCTAGGATTTGGCTTAGCAGTAGAATGCTTGCCTAGCAAGCTGGAAGTCCTGGGTTCAGTCCTTGGCACCAAAAACCAAAAAAAAAAAATTTTTTTTAAAAAAGGAAACTGTTCCTTTAACTTTACACCCACTGCACACCCTAATTCAAAACACATCTTTTAATTGTCTTGGTCATGGACATTTCCAAGATGAGATTTTTATATTTCATTCCCATAGCTTCTGGTTATCAGAAAACCCATACTATCCATTACTGAAAGAGTTCGGTCCAGCTAATGTTCCACTATTCCTCATCCTCATCTTTGTTTCTGGAGGCATTTCCTCTGGTCCACTGTCTTCATCTTCATTAAAGGTTGCAGCTATTGAAAGGGTTTTTGGAGCAAGAGCAGGAACAGCTTTTTGAGGCTTACTTGATCCAAGTTTGATGGATACAGCTGATGCTTTCTTTGTTGTCTGACTACCTATGGCAGATCCAAACTTGAAGATCTTTGTAGGCTTTGTTGGGAGGCCTGCAGCTTCTTCTTCAGCTGATTGCTTCTCAGTGCAGTGACTGGAACTTTCCCCTCCATTACTGGAAGAAACAGTCTTGAGTTTGCACAGGTGTTTCTGCTCCTTCTTCAGGTCCTCTGGTGGCTTCAGCTCGCTTCGACTTCTCAGGCTTCTCCTCTTCCACCTTTCAGTCTGCCATTTTCCTGGCCACCCATTTCTTTTTTTCTAGATCAACCTTTACAATCTGGCCTGTGTCCTCTAAGTGCTACGAGGTTGGCTCTACTGCTATAAGCTTGACTTTCTTTCTGCTCCACGTAATAGGTACAGAGATTTCTGTTCCTTTCTTTTTTGTTGTTGTGGTCGATAGCTTTTTAATCAGTATGTATCTGTAACACATAAGGTTTACAGTCCTTGTGTGGAGTTAGTACGCATATATAACACAAGATTTAACTTTAGTGTCTCAATTGTATGGCTTGCCTCTGAATTCCATTCAGTTTATGAAAAACTGTAGGTAGAAATCTGTTCAGTGGTGTTTAAAGTATGCATCCTCAGGGCAGGCCAGATAGCTCAGCAAACTAAAGTGCCTGCTTAGGCAGAGTGCAGCGATTGGGGTTCGAGCCCAGCTGTGCTGTCTGCCTCCCCCCAGGGTGCACTGAGACAGCGATTAAGACTAGGCATGGTGGCAAGCCTGTAATCCCAGCACTCAAGAGGCTGAAAATAGGAGAACCACTGTGTAGTCCAATCTACACAGTGAGACCCTGTAGGTTCTGTAATAAATACATTTTTAAAAAGTATGCATCCTCACTAGTATTCTGGTAGTATTCTTGACTTTCTTAAATGTATGTAGAAATTTTCATACCATTTCACTTGATCATTATCAGAAACTTAATCCTAATGGCATCCAGGTTTCTTTTCTCGGTATTCTGAGACATTTCTGGCTTCTTCTCTTGCATAGCAATCTTTTCCAAGCTTACTCTGACACTCAGAGAGCATAACTGGATTTGTACATATTGTTCAGTTTAGGAAATTGTGTGTACAGTTAGATGCAATTAATCTCTTGAAACTCTTAGTAAGCAATGAAATTGGATCATCAGGCAGCATAAATCACTCTGACATGGCCATTTATGATGTTATCATTTGGGAAATGACTCCAGAGATTTTCCTCCCCCTCTCTAATACTGTCCTTAAGTTTTCTTCCCACTGGGGGTACTGGTGAGAATGTTCACAGGTTAAGTGTGGCTATTAAAGCAAACAATGCTAAAGAAAACCCCTACTACTGCGTGCTGAGATGAAGCAGTATAAGTGGCTCTACTCTTTAGTAGATAATACATTTCTAAAAATTTAGTATTATATAGCCAAGAAAGGAGTGAGCATATAAATAAGAAAATACAGGTCATTAAAGGTAGATATTTGGCAGAACTGAACAAGCTGATTATTGAACTGCAAAGCAGAACCAGCTATTAGACCAAATAGTCTAATCCCATTAAATTAGACCAAATGATTATTGCAACATGCTCCTTAAGGATGCGATTTGTTGTTGCTCTTGTATATGTTGGTCACTAGAATATTGATTTTTCCATCTGTTTCAAGGAAAACACAGCTTCTTTTTCTTCTTTACTCTCTTCCCTTCCCTTCCTTTCCCCTCCCCTCCCCTCCCCTCCCCTTCTCTATTCTTTCTTTCTTTCTGCTTCTCTTTCTTTTGCTTATATTTTACAGGTGAAATTATCTCAGCTGAATCAACTGAAAGGCTATAGATCTGAGAAGAGAATTTAGAGGGAACATAAGGTATATGATCCATTCACAAAAATCAATAATCTTTCTCTACATCAGCAATAATCAACTAAAAATATAACAAAATCCATGATGCCATTCAAAACAGCAATCAACTTCACAAGTAACCAGAAACTGGAGAACAGATTGAATCACCGGAGGAAAGGACAGCATGGAACTAAAAGTCCAGAACGTTTAAAGGAAAATGGATGTGTTGCCTTCTGACATTTTCACAAAATGAGAAGCTGAGGGTTTGCGATGACAGCAACAGGAAGGAATTACCCAGTGGCATAAGCGTCTTCAATAGGATGTCTTAGGAGGAGAAAAGAAATTACAAAGAAAATGATTTGAGAGACAACCCTTAGAGGGGTTCTTTAGTTTTGGTCTGTCTTACAAGCCAGCTGTAGTTTTTCAAGGATGTTGGACGCAGTTTTGGCAGGCTGAATTAACAATGCTCAGGTTTGTTTGCAGTCCATTATAATAAAATTAATGTCTCCCTTTAGGGAAAAGTTTAGGCAGGCTACTAACCATTTTATTCCACTGAGCCATCTCCCTGACCCTCACTAACCATTTTATTTTTATTTTTTGGCAGAACCGGGGATTGAACTCAGGCCCTTGTGCTTGCCAGAGAAGCACTTATTCCACTGAGCCATCTCCATGGCCCCTCACTAACCATTTTATAAAATGTGTGTTCCCTAAATTCAGGGTTTCTCTTCTGTGACAGATTCCCATATACTCATCTGTCACCTGACCTTCTTTGTGTCACTCTAGAAATTAGATTTCAAGGAACCAGCACAAGAAAGATGATGAGATTTTGACCACTGCTACAGCTGTGGGTCATCAACTCTCCTTAGGACTCTCGTGTCTTGCGCCAGAGCTCATGAAACTGCAGCGAGTGTGTGAAATATCAGTCCCTCCTGAGTCATCTCCCAGCCCAGTAATGTGAGTGGATGGGCAAGAAAAATCCCCACCAAATGTGTGGGGCTTGCCTTTCAGGACTATCTCCTAGCAGACTGCAGGGAGCGGGTATAGTGGGGGAGGAGGGCACAGGAGATTTTCCAGCTGCCTACAGAGCTCTGAGCCCTCCTTTCTGTCCCAGGAGGACATGATATCCCTTCATTTTGACCCGTGCACCATTAACAGTGATGCTGCAGACTCCAGAGAAAGGAGATCGCATGTAAATCTCACGGCAACCTGAGTCTTTTCCTGAAATTACCTTCCATCTTTACAAAATGAAAAGCACCAAATAGAAACGTGATTATATTTTGTCATACAACCTGTAATGGTATAAGATATGTGATCCAATTCCAGTTTAAATAGTTGTCATTCATATGTTAAAGTACTGAACCCCAATGTGACTGTGTTAGGAGGTAGGCCTTTGGAGGGTAACCAGTCACAAGGGTAGAGCTCCTGTGCGTGGGACTAGTACCCTTATAAGAAGAAACACAGGCTGGGCCAGCCAGATAGCTCAGCATATTAAAGCGACTGCTTAGGCAGACGCACCTGTGCCTGAAATCCCAGCACTTGGGAGGCTGAAAACATGAAGGATCACTACCAGTCCAATCTGGGTAGTGAGACACCACAGACTTTGTACTAAATACAAGAAGATGAAGATGAAGACAAAGAAGAAGAAGAAGAAACACAGGAAAGGTCTCTCACAGTCTCTTTCTTCCACCTGTGAGTGCCATGAAAAGTTAGCAGTGAAGCTGACTTTAACTAACATCCTCACCTCAAACTGGAACTGTGACATGTACATTTCTCTTGTTTATAAGTCTTCCAGTCCCCAGTATTTTATTATACCAACCTAAACTGACCTGTACTGTTTATTAGATTGCTATATGCCCAACTAAGATCTTTATTACTCTTGAAAAAAAAAGAAATATAGGTATTGAGTAATAACTAATGATCACAACCATGGTAAGATAGTCACAAAATATTGATACAAAGTTTTAGTGGAGGACAGTGCTAAGAGCTTATTCTTAAAATCATGCAGGCTATGAAGAGTCTAGAATAAATAATTTAAATGTCTGCCATGGTCATGCTCTTGGGGAGCTTAGGGCTTATCATGAGATACAAGAATATAAATCAGTTGTTTCAATATAAAACAATATAAGATTGAATAAACCACAAAATGCTGTGAGAAGACAAGAAAATTAACTCAGATATTAACTATTATTTAAGTCTCAAAGGAATAAACATATATAAGAATAAGCATAAAGACTTACAGAAATTAAACATTAGAACAATTTTTCAACAATGCCCCACAACTAATAACTGTCATTTATTGATCTGCAGTCCCAGTATTCTTGGTGACATCTTCAGTGGGTTCCTGTCCCCAAAACTCTACAGCACATTCCAGTTTTGCTTTTTCTATAGCAAAACATTCCAGGAACTGGCCTCAAGCACCTTCTTCCTCTTCCTCTTCTTCTTCTTTTGTGGCAGAACCGGGGGGTTGAACTCAGGCCCTTATACTTGCCAGGGAAGCACTTATTCTACTGTGCCATCTCCCTGGGCCCTCTTGAGCACTTTCTATCCTTGCAACCTCAAGTCTTTTTGCTTGATTATATTCTCCATGAATAACACCACATGTAGGAAAAGAATCAAAGAACTAACCTGGTTTCACTGACTCTTGCTCCCACCTAACACAGGGTTTCCAATTTCTGCAAAGGCTTAGTCCAAACCCAAGCAGAATCCTCCCCTCTGCTGGATTCCAGTCCTTCTCCAGATCCAGCTCCTCCACGAGACTTTGCTGCTGCTCCTCCTGGTGTGCCCCTGGGCCCAAGAGACGATGCACTTGGAGCTCCACACAGGAGAGCCCTGGGGTGCAGGGGGCGTGCACATCTGGTCTTTCCATACTTTAGATGCTTACCCATTCATTACATCCCTCTGAGTGGGCTTTGTGGAAGAGCTCTTCACTGTCACATCACGATTCTCTCCACTATGCTGATTGTGGTGGCACACACCTGTCGTGCTGCACTTGGAAGGATGAGGCAGGAAGGTTGCTATGAGTTCACGGTCAGCCTGAACTACACACTGAGATCGTGTCTCAAGAAAAGAAAGAGAACAAGATTCTCTCCACTTGTCACCCTACCCCCTTGCTGATCCAATGGGAGATCTGAGTGGAGGGAGTCATTTAATGTGCAGTTTTTCCCCTTCTTAAGCTTTCACATCTACTCCACTCTTTCAGGGCAGGGGTCATCCCAGAGGGAAGAATAATTCTTTCAAAGTCCTTTCCTCCACTCTGCAAACAGACTTGGTAAAGGCTTGATGCTTTAGCTCACCAGATGAGCACTGAAATGTCTGGATTCCGCCTAGAATTCAGAGGTCAGGGGGTGTTCACATACCAAAGTGAGCAGGAGATGGTGCTCGGAACCAACACTTTCTGTTTTCCGATGCAGCCCCTGAGCCACTCTGCTGCCACCCTGATCCTGGCTGTAAATGCCAAAGCTCATTTGAAATTGAAGCCTCTTGCTGTGTGATTTTGGTACAGAACACTAGTCTAGTCTAGAGGGGGAGCTTTTGAGTGCAATGAAAATATAGTAACTGCCTCCCTTTTCTGCGATCTAGTTGTCTTCCTGGGAGGCTCTCTGCTAGTCTAAAGCTCCTGTTGAGAGGCTGAGCCATGAGGATGGCCAGGAGTCAGTCTGGGCTACATAGTGAGTTCAAGGCCACCCTGAGCTTCCTGGCAAGACACTTGAGACAGGCAGATAAGTGTACAGACAGACAGACTACATTTTGTTGAACAAGAAAGGGAAGTAAAAATCCTCTTCTCCATTAGGTAAGAAGAAAGACAAAGTTTACACTACTGAATGGGAGTATTTGGGCACAATAGAAAAAAAATTTACTTTGGTCAGTGAACAATGGCAAGGGGAGACATGAAAGAAACACATTTCAAAAACTGTTCATGTGTTTGTGTTTTTATGAAGAGGGCCCTCCGTGGCTGGCACTGGCACAGGCACCTCTCCTCCAGGACAGTACCCTGACATCTTCGATGCTGCCAAAGCTGTGGGTGCCTGGCTCGATGGCTCTGGTGCTACCCTGAGTGATGATGTACGAGGGGTAGATAACAACGTGGGTGCACGGCTCTCACCAATGGCATAATTTATGCTGGCAAATACAAATTACTTCACTTCCTTGGACAATTTTAGAAGTGACTTATCCGAGAGTGTCAGCTTTAACTCTCCAGGGCGACCCATTAGCATTGAGGCAAATGGCAACAGATGACGGCAGTAAACTGCAGCCAGCAGCTCTGCAACCAGCTGGGAGGCTTAGAGCCCAGAAGCTCAGGCCCTGCACTGCCTCTGCCTCACTCGCTTGGCAAGGAGATTTGCCCTGGTTCATTTTGCTGGTCAGGAAAGGCCCTTGGCTGAGGGGAGGGAAGTAACAATGTGTCATTTTTTATATTCCTGGTGAGGACAGGAAGCACTCTATTAATGAAATCAGCTTTTGGAGTTGAGTACATGACATCCTTTCATGGCAGCAAAAATAAAAACAGTTTTATCTGTTCTGAAAGCTTCACCTTTTTCCTTTGCTGAGGATTATAGAGGATTGTACTGAACATCTGACCAGATGGAGGACTCTGAATCAGTTAAATAGGACTAGCAATGATGGCCTCTGGATTTCATCAGCAATCTATACTCCCCAAATAGAATTAGAAATATATATATACATATATATATATATATATATATATATATATATATATATATATATATATATGAAATCTTATTATTGGAGTATTGAATTTAGTGATACCAAGGGCATTCCTTTATAGACAAAGTCTTCTACCCAGGTTTGGTTTTTATCCTTTTATTAACTTAAGTGCACTTAAATAATGCTTTTAGCTGGCCAGATAGCTCAAAGGACTTAAGTGCCTGTTTAGGAACTGTTCAGTGGCTGGGGTTTGATCCCTGGTGTGCGGTCCCAACCCGGCCCCTGGGGCATGCTGAGACAGAGATTGAGACTAGGTGTGGTGGTGTGCACCTGTAATCCCAGAGCTTCAGAGACTGAAAACAGAAGAATCATTACAAGTTGGATCTGTGTAGTAAGACCTTGTACTAAATAAAATAATAATAATAATAATAACAATGCTTTTGAAGAACTGCTTGAGTTTTTTGAAGTGCCATTGAACCATTTCTTTCACAGTGTTCATCCTTTCCCACATATTTTTCATTTTGCCTTATTACTAAGCAGACTTAATACAAACTTACCACCAGAAGGAACAGGGTTGTCTGGATGTTTGGGGTGGGATAAGGGGACGTATGTGCAATAGTCCCTTAGACTTTGTATTTTCCTTTGACCTTAGTATTGCTTCTCCCAACATATCTTCATCATAATTTAAAAATAAGTTATTTTGGCATCTTAAAAACTGATGAAAAGAAAATTCTTTTAGAGAAAAAAGCTCAGGAGGCAAAAGTTTAGCACCTCTTCACCTTCTGATAATGCCTGCCTTTTCTCCTGTCAGATGAGCAAACCTTAAAGTCATCTTTTTCTTACCATTGGTTTAGTGACTAGACAGCACTTATGAGTTGCTCTGATTTCTATTTCATTTTGTTTTGCTTTGATAAAATACTTTTCTCTGGAGATATTTGTATTAATTGTTGAGGGGAAGCGAAAGATTGCTCAAGATGATATTAATATTTAATGCTTATGCTGTGAGTAAAATTATAACTGAATTCGTGTAACTATTGAGTTTATGTTCAACTAACATCTAGTTTCTGATATTCCTCACCTCCCTGGGACTTCTGCCCTTTGTGTCTCAACCAGTCATACTTGAAATCAGTTTCCTTTGTGCGTCTCCTTGCCTTTGTACTCACTTAGGTTAGCTGGAAGGTTTTTTGTTTGTTTTTTGAATATATATGATGCTTGTTTCCAGGGTTTTGCAAATACCCTTCAGATAGCAAAACCCAGTCATTTATACCATGCTTACGCTTTTTCTGTTTTGGCCACATGAAACTTGTTTTGTTTCTCGTTCTTTTCTTTTCATTCTTTCTTTTCTTTTTTTTCTTTTTCTTTTTTTTTTTTTTGTATTTAGTTCAGGGTCTATAGGGTCTCACTACAGGGACCAGACTTGTGGTGATCCTCCTGTTCTCACCCTCCCAAGTGATGGGATTACAGGTGCATGCCACCATGCCCAGTCTTAGTTCTCCCTCTCAGCACGCCCTGTAGGAAAGGCCCACAAAGCAAGCAGGAGATCGAATCCTGGCCCCTTGTTTCTCTTTCTTTTCCATGTTTTTCCTGTTTATTTTTCTCCTCTGCACTGTACTGCCCAGGAGCTGTAGAAAGGTACTCCTCTCGGGTCCTGCCCTTGAGACCTCCCCTCCTCTCTGGGGCTCTGTTGGCCTACACAGCTTCCTTTCAGCCCAGTGGGACTACTTAGCCATTTCAGGCCTGTGCACATGTGCACTGCATGCACAGGAAGCCCTATTTTTTTTTTTTTTTTTTTTTTTTTTGACAGCAACTGATAGAAGCCCAAGCTATGTTTTCCAAAACTAGACCTAGTGTTATAAAGAGACAAAAGCCTTTTGGCGCTGTTGTTTTCTTGGGTAAAATATCATTTTCAAAAATTTAAAAGCAATACAAGATCACAAGTTAACTCTGTCAACCTCTTAAAACTGAGGCCTCTGAAGGTACAAAACAGCTTTATTTTACTTTATTTATTTATTTCAAAGCCTGGGTCTCACTCTGCAGTTCAGACTGACTTTGAGCTCATAGCCATCTTCCTGCCTCAGCCCTCTGAGTGCTGGGATTACAGGTGTTTGTCACCATGCCTGTTATAAGAAAGCTCTATCTATTTATTGGTTCCAAGAATTGAACTCAGGACCTTGTGCTTACCATAAGGTGCTTGTGCCATGAAATTATACATCCAGCCCAAGAAAGCTTTATTTTAATAGATTCTGCAAATTTTATAGGGCAGGAAAGGCAAAGTGTGTCCCACCCAGGAGAGAGCTGGGCTTACAGCACAGACTCAACAAATAATGATTGCCTTGAACCCAAAGCACTGAAGGGCACTTAAAAGCCACTTCCAATGCAGTAAGCTACTCTCCCTCTGGCAGTGGCTCTGCTCAGCCTGTGGTCCCCTGCAATGAATTCCACTGTGAGTGCTTCAGGTACAGAAAGGAGGCAGGCAAAGTGGACACCATTCTGGATTTTAATGGTAAAAAATGGGGCAGTCAAATGTGTACACAACACAGATGAAACCTGAAAACAAAACCTAAGTGGAAAATAAGCCCTGGCATTTTTCAGGATGCTTGTAATTTATATAACCCCTGCCTTCAAAATAAGCCCCAGTTAAGATCATCAGCTAGCCACATTTATTGCATCCATTGAAACATGCAATAGACATATTGAACTATAAAAAAATAGCATGAACATACAATTAATTATTAATAATAGTATGACATTAATACTTAAATAATTTATAATTTATAATACCCAAGTGTCATACCCAAGTGGGTGCCTATGGATGAGAGGTAAACACCTGTGTAAACAGATGAACATGACTTAGTGCCAAATGACCAGAGCACAGACCACACAGGAATAGCGCATGCATTTGGTAACCAACATGCATAAATTATGGCTCTCCGTAATACAATACATCATCAGTTATAACAGATGCACCTAATGCCTTTTGTGAAATCAAGAAACATTTTCCAAATTTTTTTTTTTTTTGTCTTTTTGAGACAGGGTCTCACTATGCAGTTCAGGCTGGCCTTAAGCTCACTTTGTAGCTCAGGCTGGTCTCAAACTCACAACCATCCTCCTGCCTCAGCTTCCCGAGTGCTGGGATTACAGGCCTGTGCCACCACAGAAAATTTTTGTGCCTGCAATTTTTCATTACTTTTGTGTAGACCATCATTCTACACAATGTCACTTCTGTCTTTGATTAACACTCGATTTAATGAGAACTTTGTGAAGCCCCACCTTCGAGAGGTCATAACTCGGGTGAAGGATTTACTGAAGAAAATCACTGACAGCTGTGCCGTGGATGCGCTATGAGCAGGCTACTTGGACAAGAAGTGCTCATTTGAGGAGAGCCCATTTGTAGGCAGGAGAAATTGGGGCCAACTGTTCCACAGGAAGAACTTGCAAGAAATTTAAGCCAGAGTTCAGGATTTGGAGTTAAGGCTCCAGAAGAAGATGCCACGACTGTATTTGAATAAATGTAGATTTTTGTACATGAGTAAATGTAAATTGTTTACATGAAAAATAAGACATTCCCTGACAATTAGTGCTATCGTGTCTTTTTTTTTTTTTATTGGAAAAAGCTTCAAATATACAAAACAGTTTATTTTTCTTGGCAATTTAAAAATACATAACAATTTAAAATGAATACACATAAGTTAGAGTTTTCTCTTTACTATACAACTGATTAGAAGGAACTGCTTCATTCAGTTAAAAACCTAATGATAACCATCAATTTTCCTGGCTTATTTTTCTGATCAGAATTAGTAAATAAACATAATTTTGCTGATGGTTGAAAGATACTTAGAAAAATTACAATTCATAGTTCACAGAAAGCCCTTTACTTTTTGTCCCAGGTTGTCTATGCTAAGGGTAAATAATGACAGCACTCTTCAGAAACCCCTCTTGGCTGGAGGATTCAATACTAACGGTATGTAAACGATGGAAGCCACCAGAATTTTTAGTACCAGTACTATTGCCAACTTTATGAAGTTCACTTGTCACATTTTAAAATGGCTTGAGTTTGAACATATGTATTATGGCACAGAAAATTTAATTTCATGATTAAATCAGATGAGTGATGGTAGTTAAAAATTATATGCTGAAAATATAGAAACCATATATAAGGCTTTGAAGTGTGACTGTAAAACTGTTCTTAAAAACACAAATATAAGACTTTTGTTTATCAAATTCAGTTTTTCTTCACTAGACTCTTAAACCAGTGCTGTTATTCAAATTCACCCTGGAATTTCTGAGTTAGTTGGAAAAAATTAGCCTTGTATGATTCACTGTACACATCAAATGGTCAAGCACTGGCGCTATCATGTCTTTTGGAGCAAAAATTAATGTAAGATCTGATCTTATCTGGGGGGAAATATAATGGTGGCTGTTTCCTGATCCTACACTGGTCAGAACAGGCCTTTCCTACATCTGTGCTAGAAGGCTCCTCTCTATACAAAGCTGAGACTGACCTGGCACAGGAAAGAGCAAAGAACTCTGTGATGCACTGGTCTTTATGGTATCACATAGACACTAAAAACATGGCCTTTGGGGCCACATAATCCGAGTTCCAATTTTAGTGTCTTTGTTAGGCTCTGGAGCCAGAACATCCAGATGAAAACCCTGGCTCTGCTACTCAGTAACCCCGTGATCTTGGAAAAGTTCCTCAACCAGTCTGTGCATCTCTTTGCCCATCTGTGAGAGAAGGACCATCTAGGACTATTTCAGTGGTTTGTGAGACTTAGGCAAGCTGAAACACGTAACGCACACGATCATGCAGCTTCCAGGGAACTCTGATGGAGACAGAAGGGTTGACACCACTGGGGTGCTTTCCCCAAAATGCCTTAGGCTTTAAAATTTGGCTCTTTATTCCTAAAGTCCTTAAATTGTAATTGACTTACATGTGTGATGTTATTTGATAACATTTTTATCCTTTTAGATTATTGTCTGAACACTATTTGTACAATCTTTTCTCTCTCTTTTTTTTTTTAACAAGGGATTGAACTCAGAGCCTTGTGCTTGCCTGGCAGCACAAGCCACTGAACTATCTCCCCAACCCTACATACATGATCTTTTTTCCACTGTATTTTTAATAATACTCTCTTTCCCTTGTCATGTCCTTTTTTTTTGGCAGAACCGGAGATTAAACTCAGGCCCTTGTGCTTGCCAGGGAAGTACTTACTCCACTGAGCCATCTTCCCAGCCCTGTGTCTATTGTTTTTACTACATTGATTGAGGGGGTAACAAGTGCACTGCTATAGACTGAACTCTGCAGCAACAAGTGCATCTGTTCAAACCTCGTGCCCATCATGAACTGCATTTGGGGATAGTCTTTACAGAGGTTGGTCACAGTTATGAGGTCATAATGGTTTGGCCTTATCTGTCAGGACCGGGATCTTTATAAGAAGAGAGATATATGAGACAGCCTTTCTCTGTCCTTCCTTCTCTGTACCTCTCACTGCCCATCTCCTCTCTTCTCCTTCTTTCACGCCTTATTTTCTCCCTTCCTCTCTTCTCTCCCATTCCACATACACAAACAGAA
>PVKA01046385.1:0-14966 GCA_004027165.1 Ctenomys sociabilis
ATAAGATGGCTGAGTGTTTTCGTAGATGCGTCTGCATATTCTAATCTATTCCACTGATCCTCAGGTCTATTTTGATGCCAATACCATGTTGATTTTATCATAGTGGCTTTGTAGTATAATTTCAAATCAGGAATTGTGATGCCTCCTGCTTTTTCTTGATTGGCCAAGATTGCCTTTGCTATTCTAGGTCGTTTGTGGTATTTGTTGAGTACTTACTATAACTAGACACTGGTCTAAGGAGTGGCTATGCAATAGGAAATAAATACATTGTTACAAATATTTTGTAACATGTATTTTAAATACAGTTAGTAGAAGTGAACAGATCTGATGCAAATCTGTAACATATCAGGGACATGCAAGCATCACAAAGCAATGCAGTTAAGGGGAGTGGATATGGAATCATAGGAAGCAGAGAAACATCTCTGATATTGTTTTATTTGCTCAGAGCCCTGAAAGGTGAGAAGACAGAAGCCACCACCAGTGGCTGTGGCACGATGTTGACTTGGGTATTTAGATATTAGCAGGGCATCAACGTGGCTGGGGAAAATGAATGGCGGCCAAATGTACAGTTGTTGAAGTTGAAGAAATAGCCAGAGCACATACCCAGGGTATGGCTGTGTTCCAATAAAACTGTATGGGTGCTGAAATTTGAATTTTATATGATGTTCATATATTGTTAAATCCATTAAATTTTGCAGCCACTTAAACTTGAAAAAAATATTATTTACTCACAGTGTACTAAAACAAGTTGCAGGCTGACTTTGGCCTGCAGGCCTATTTGTCAGCCATTTTGTATATCATAACACTATTAGTTTCTTCATGGTGTGCATCTGTACCTGACATTTGCTATTTGTGCATGTTTGACACCTTGTCACCATCATAGAGATGTTTAAATGTTTAGAAGAGGAACTTGCCTTGTCTTGTATTCTGCAGTGCCCCAATCACTTAATTCAATGACTACACCAGACAACACCAGAAACAATGTTTGCTGGTAGAATAGCCTTGCAGGATTTTGAGATACCCATGATATGAACATTATATTAAGCAGTCTCTGGCATCTACTGTAATTATGCCTTGTCTGATGTCATCATTTTTTTAAAATTCTACAGGATGTTTTTCAAAGACACTATATTCACCCTGAGCTATTTTCTCATGAACACAGGATAGGGTTTGGGTGGTTGTAACAAAGTGTCCTCTGGTGTCCTGATATCCACCAATAGGCTATTGTATAAGGTACTCATTTCTAGGAACCAAAGTTATAAAATGAAGTCAGTGCAGCCCATTATTTTAGCCTTGTGATCATAGAAGGGCAGATGGGCTAAGCTGCATTTGGACACTTAGTAGGTGTGGCCAGAACTTGGCTACCTTCATGATTTACTTTATACCTGAGAGTCTTACTTTTTTGTATGTAAAAGTATTTATCTATAGAGGTGCTGTTTTTTTTTTTTTACATTGAAAATCATTTTGGTAATTGTTTGTTATCATACAAGGTGCATAAATGATATTCTACTTACAGACACTATTATTGCAGATGTCTCTAATCAATGAATTAAGAGAATGTAGCTGTATACTTATTTTTTAAAGCTGAATCATAGCACAGTTTCAGTAATTAATACTTTCTACCTTGCTATCTTCCTAGTGGTTGTCCATAGTACTAGAAGCCAACATCGTATCTTGTCTAACCACTATTAGTGCAAATCTTGTTTCTCATAGAATTATGCAGAAGCACTGCATATTTATCCTAGCTGTACCATTTATACAAACACATCATGGTTCTTCTTTTGTATCCCCTTTTTTTTGTCTAGACATGTCAAAGTTGAGCACTCCATTGTCATTAACCATTATAGGTACCTGAACTCAGTGACACAATCAAACACAGTCCTGCAGTCCACAGTAATAGTGAGTTATCTGAAGAAGTTGTTGACTACAGCCCTTTACAGCTCAACTTACTATTATGGCCCCATGTTATATACCTCATATTCATACTTTTCTGCTGGATGGTTCATCTACATGCCTGACACAGACAAAGGATCTAAGGAGTGAGGCACAGGATTACAAGATAAATCCTGAGGGGACTTGACTGACCTCATCAGATACAAAAGCTACATTTTTTGTTATATAGGTCTTGCTTTACTTGAGCGTCTTAGAAGAGCTACATATATTTAGTCGTATGTGGTTTGTGAAGACATAGCAAAATGCTCTACATAGATACTTTATCAGCCAGGCTAGGCCAGGATATGCTGTGATAACAAACATCCTCTAAATTTTCATTGTTTAAACAGGGGATACAAAGGAAGTACCATTTTGTATCTGTATATACAGAATAGTTAGGATAGATATACAACTACTTTTGCTTAATTCAACAAGATGAAAGATTTATACTAATAGTGTTTGGACAGGATATCCTGTCTGTATCTTGTACCATGGATAACCACTAAGAAGATAACAATGTACAATTATTGAAACTGCCCTATTAATCAGTTTTGAAACATCTCATTGCTATTTGTTTCTCCATAAAATAAAAAAGTCTTGATTGTTTATAAGCCACAGAAGTTTATTTCTCATCCATGCAACCAACCCCTGGTTCATCCAGGGCCAACTGTATATCAGGATGAAACTAGTGTTCATCCACACATAGAATGTCATGAATCACTAAGACAGAGAAAGAAGGGAGCCCTGGAGAACCTCACTCTGGTGGTTACATCCTCTGATTTGAAAGTGGCAAATCACTTCTGGTCATTGCCCCTATATCCTCTGGCCCACCAAGCCCAAGGGTCAGGAAATGCACTTCTACCTTAAGCTCGGAAGATTGAAAGCTGGAAATATTTAGCAAACAGTATTAATAACTATCACAAGCAACGTGGACCACTTTTAAATGCTTTGGAAAACACTTTTATGTCTACAATGTTGAAAGCAGTTCCAATACTCCAGCAATGTTAGGTAACAAACTGTATTAAGGCAGCTTTTGAGAGGCAGGATGAGGCACAGAAAAAAGACAAAATTTACTGATCTTGATCATGCCTCCTTGAATTCAAGGAAGAGCCTATGTTTTGCTCAGAAATATTTTCAGATTTTCAAATTCAGAAAAATATATTGGAAATGGAAGATAGCTATGATTGGTCATGGGTGAAACATGGTGAAGGAAAGTGAGTTCATACTTATTTATATTGTTTTGGCAGAACCAGGGATTGAACTCAGGCTCTTGTGCTTGCCAGGCAAACACTTATTCTACTGAGCCATGTCCCTCTCCTGGTGGGTTCATTTTTAATGCTCATGAAGCTCCTTCTTCCTAGAAAAGGGGAAGCTGTACATTCAGTTCAGCAAATATTTGTGGAATGTCTACCATGTTCCAGGCACATGATTAGAAATGATATTTTTATAGAGTAAAGATGTCTTAGTTATTTGTACAACACCAACAGCCAGAAAGTTCATTCTAGCCTGTGGGAAAGATAATTTTAGTGCCTTAAACCTTAAGTAGCCATAAATTTTATAGTTTGTTGTCATTTAATTATCATTACTAAAAATATAACTTACTATAGCACTCATATGTTGTAGATAAGTGTTGCTTTCCTGAAGTCCTGGATTAGCTAAAATTGCTTCTGCAGAGAGAAAAATGGCATATCAACTATACCCATGGCAAAATATTTTGCAATTGTCTCCTGTTCCATTATGCACATGTGTACAAAGAGTATGATTTTGGTTGAATGAGTACCCTCAATTGAAGAGAGTCTACCAAAAGAACAGAGTAGGATTCTACAAAAAAGTCAGACTTCACAATTGTGTACTTGACTCACAAATATATTGTCACAGCAAGATTGAGGATCACTAGACATCGCAGAACCATCAGAGGATGCTGGAAAGAAAGAGGGAAAGGTGATAAGTGAGTGTTGGTATAGAATGACCAGATCTTTAGGAAGAAATGTTAGAAGTTGCTTGGCTGACTATCAATGGCCAACATCATTACCTCAGAAAGGACAATGAAGTTTTGTGCATTCTTTTCTTATCTAATGGATTATGTTATCCTTTAACAGAATAGAGGTGTACAGTTAACTATTGTTACAATCATGCTATACAACAAATCAGTTCAAATCTCAGTAGCATGGGACATCAATAATTTATTCTCACTTATCTCTCTGTGTGCTGGCAAGGGATCAGAGGATTAAAGCTCAAGCCACAGGTTAAGTATGGATTTCCCTTAGCTTCTTTCAATCAGTGCACCAGCAAGGACATGCGCTTGTGGTGATGGAAAAAACATAGAGGAAACGTGCAATCATAGATAACACTGCTAAGTTTCATGTCTCTGCTGTATCATGTCTAGTGATGTCCTGTTGGTCAAATGAAGTCACATGACCCAGCATCAATAAGCTAGGTGATACACTCTTTCCACTAAAGGGCAGAAGGAGGGAATGAAACTGTTCCTAACAATAACCTAATTACCTTGCAGGCTTTGATTGTTCTCCCTAGACGGTCTATAGTAATACACTATAACAGATCTTAGGCCTCTATATTCCCAGAGTTGTTGTTCAGAGCAGAGTTGTAGAAGATTGGGGGCCATCTTGCCACTCCAGCCTGTCCCATGCCCATTCATCTCCTTATTTCTTAAGGAAGCAGTATCAACTTGGAGCAAAATGTATCTATACCTCGTTTCCTCAGTCTGAGCTGAACAACAATGGATTCTCATATGTGCATTTGTGTATATATATATATATATATATATATATATATATATATATATATATATATATATATATAAAGGAACCACTAGAATGACCAGTCACAGGAAGTTCTTGAAGTATAAGACACTCTCACTCCACTCCCCATGAAATCTCTGGATTTCAGAGATGCAGGACTAGGCTCTTGGGCAGTTTCAGCTGAGTAGCCACAGCAACCATATCTATAACTGTGAACAGCACTGTCCTTACCCCTCCTTGGTATGCTCCACACAAAATGCATCATCTATTCCCAATAAAGATAGACCCTAACAGAAAGGACAAAAACTTTTAAGTAGGATTTTTTTTCACTTCATGCATATATAAAAACATGCACAAACCCAAGCAGATATGTGGAAATTAGCCTTTCACTTGAAAATAAAAACTAGAAAGTTTTTTTTTTTCAAACAGGATTTATTTTCCCAGTAAAGTTGATTGATTTATTTTAATTTTTATCTACCAATTGGAATTGCCATATCTTGCTCATTTTATTTTTTTTTCAGAAGACAACATTTTATTTTTAAATGCACAGAAGCTCTTCCAGTTTTATTTCATGTGACCTGTAGGTGGCTTTACATTTCTTTTTGATGTCATCAGTGCCTAGCCAGATTTCGCAGCCACAAAACACTCAAGACCCGACAGAGCTTCTGAGAGCATGTCCCAAAAGTGTCTTCCCTTTACTTTACATTTGGTGACAATTTCCTGCAGTAGATGTTCCTAAGTCTCTACTTGTTTGTGAGTTTAGGTCTGGGTGCTCCTTCATAAACATGGAAGGGCTTGTTTTTATACTGCCCATAATGATGGTCACATTGTCATCACTGTCACTGTCACCATAGCCAGTTTCAGCTTCTTCCTCCCTGGGTACACTTTTGTAGACGTCTTTTTCCTCATCAGTGTGAACCTTGTTTTCTTGCAGAACATCTTGGAAGTGGGTAAATTATTGTGCAATGTCTAATAAGGACCCACCATCCTGTTGCTTCTCAGTGTTGTCATCTCCATGACTCCAGTGTTCTTTACCTTCTAACTCCAGATGGCCACTTTCATTGCTCTTTGCTTGCAGGTGATTCTGGTTCTTGCTCTTGAGACATAGTTCCATGATCAGGGCTTTAGATCTTAGAACATTAGCAAAGTCCTCTGCGAGTCTCTTTTCCACCTGGACACATAGATCTTCTTGCTCTTTTTAAGTTTATCTCTATGATTACTAAGGGATATCAGAACCATAATGCACAAATCTTTAAACCCCAACACATAGGACAGATGCTTCATTCCAGGTAAAGAAAAGAGGAAGCCAACATTTATATTGTTTCCCTATTCTCCACCTGACCCTTTCTCATATATGGCCTCCTAGTACCTCCACATCAACTCTATGAGGTACTATTAACATTGCCATTTATAAATGAGGAAACCAAGTTCGAAGGTAGTTAAATAATTAATCTTCACTGGAAAGCTAAGAGGCAGCAGTTCCCTGAGTTAAAGCTTATTTTATTTTAAAGATTGTTATATTATAAAGTTCACTTTTTCTCTTTCTCTATGCAGTTCTTTGAATCTTAATGCACATGTAGATTTGTGTAACCATAGCCATAATCAGAATATAGAACTGTTCCTTCCAATTCATTTATGTTTTCCTTTTATAGTCAGACCTCCTCTCAGTCTTTGGGGATCACATATCTTTTCTTTGTTACTAATGATTTGGTATTTTAAGAATGTCACCTAAGTGTCTGCAACACATGGAGATTAATTGTTTTGACTCTTAATGCCTTTGGGATTCATTCGAGTTTCTGTGTTTAGCAGGTATTCATTCCTTTTTATTACTCAGTAATATTCCATGGATTGTGTAACTAGTCACTCATTGAATAAGCACATGCACTGTTTCAAGTTTTGTAGCCATTACCAAAGTCTACTATGAACATTTGTGTACCTATTTTGCTTGAACATTGACTTCATTTAGCAAGGGAAAATTTCTAGAAGCAGGACAGCTGGATCATATGGTGATCATATGTTTCATCTTTATAAGAAACAGCCAACACATTTTTCAGAGTGTTGTAGCATTCAAAGCTAGTTGTAAACAATTTGAATTTGTTCAGTCTGCTCTCAAGCAGTTTGTCCAGACAAAAGTGGGATCTACAATGCTAGGCAAAGCTTCCTTAGCAGTAATATTTTCACTTGACACCTGGGAGGAGCACGACAGTGAAACTTGGATGTGAAGCCAGGAAAAATGTGATGATTTTGGCTAAGCTTTAATCATCAAGGTAAAGGTAAACTGTGAAATGCTCTTCCTGAGAACCAGAAGGAGTTGCTAAGAAGTGGAGGAACATGGAACGATTGTACTTCAGTATCACCCACTTCCATAAATTCATGGCAAAGAGAAATTTCTGGGTAGTTTTCTCGAGCTCTAGCAGGGAGTAATAAGAGAACCAACCATGTTCCCAGGTAACAAATGAAGTTCTTTAAGCAAATCTAAGGGGAAGTTTCAGGAAATGTGTTCTCTCCATAATTTACTCTAAAACTTCTGAATATTCTATATATACAAATTATTTTCAACACATCCTTTACTACTAAACTTTCTGAAGATATATCACCAACAAAGTTTCACAAGGAAAATAGCATCCATGGATTTTAAAGCCTTGAATACTAATCTAATACCCATTGCACTTAAGAGTAATTTAAAGAAGCTAGTTTCCTTTTTATGTTTGGAACAGGAGGAGCTTAAATCACGTATGTTTAAAATTGCTTAAGAAAAATGTTCGCTGTTGTCTGACGAATGTAGCTAGGGTATCCATTTACCAGGTCTTTGCAAATGGCCTAACAGTTTAGAGTCAGGATGGGAACTCAACTGGATACACTCTCAAACCAAGCTTTTGCCAGCTGGTGTCTTTGTGAATTTTCTAACTTTTTCTTTTTCCCCTGTATTAAAGAAGGGTCTACAGTCTACAGGGTCTCACTACCAGGTCAAACTCATAGTGATCTGTCTGTTTACAGCTTCCCAAGTGCTGGGATTACAGGCACATGCCAACACGCCCAATCTCAATTGCTGTCTCAGTGCACCTGGGGGTGGGGCTAGCACAGCAGGCAGGGGATAGGGGATCGAGCCCCAGGCCCTGTACCTGCTTGCAGGTGCTATAATCTGCTGAGCTATTTGGCTGGTCCTGTTTTTGTTTTTTTTTTGAGACAGGGTCTCACTAGGCAATTCATGTTGTCCTTGAACTCATGATAATCCTCCTGCCTCAGCCTCCTGAGTGCTGACAGTACAGGCATGCATCACCACACCCAGGCTGTGAATATTCTGATTTATATTTTCCTTCCAATATGTCATGGTAACTACCTTTCAAGCGAATTATAGTTTATACTTTTCTAATAAACTCCAATAGGTTACAGTAAAACTTAGTGTTTTTAATTTTATTTTGAGAAATGGGCTGTTTGAGTCTTGGGAGAATTGAGGGGTGCTTTAATCTGCCATTTCAGAAATAATTCCACAATTCATCATGATGTTTAGCTAGATAAACAATGTCATTGATCGTCAATCTTAAAAATGAGATAGAGAGTAGGAAGGGAAGGAAGTTAAAAGGGAGTCAAAGGAAAAGAGGACTAAAAGCAAAATGGAAATAGAGCTTTTGTGAATGGGGAAGGGGAAAAGGATTGCAGGAAGAGGAGGAGAAAATAAAAGAATTAAAATGGGTTATGTATGTGTACAAATCCCCCATGACAAATGTGATCACTATGTACTACAGTCATGTATAAAAAAAAAGTAAATGTTTTTCAAGTCCCTCAGGTTGGGATTTTACCCATAAAACTCCATGTGACTTGAATAAGGAAAAAGTTGAAAAAGTGAAGTCCAGCAAGATACTCATACATGGATTTTGAAACCATGATATAACTCAAATGAATTTCACACACCTCTGTACCGCAAAAAAAAAAAGAAATTTTTAGCGAATATTTTTAAACATATATCAGCCACTTATTCCCTAAACAAGATAAGTGGATTTGTACAGAGATCAGGCACTAAATCCAGGGCTGTGAACTTAAGGTTAGCATGTACCATCTTCCAAATTTGTGGTGGTCATCAAAATTGCTTCAGAAGATTTTTTAACAATTAACTTTGGATTTTGAAGTAATTTTAGATTTACAGAAAAGTTGGAGTGATAGTGTAGATTTTTCCTGTGTATCCTCCACCTAGCTTCCACTGGGCTAACAAAGAAAGCTTTTAAAAAGCAAAGCCTTGGCTCAAACTCATAAAATGAGATTCCCTGAGAATCAGAACCAACACTCAGTATTTCTTAAAGACAAGGTTGAGATAAAGACAAGGTTGGGAACTTCTGCTCCAAAGATTTTCCAAAATGTAGCCAGTAAAGCAACAGTACTGCCACCAGCAGGTCTCCAGGTCTAAGTCCATTCTATGGGTAGTGTACATTTACAGGCTGACAAAGCATTGCTACAAAGTCTTTAGGCAATTACAATTTTAAAAGTGGCTGTGGCAGCCAATAAATCAGTAATAATTTGCTGCTAACAGTCTTCCATTAATGATCAGTAAAGCAAGGCAGACACTGTAATAAAAAAAAAAAAAAAAACAGATTTGGTAACTCTGTTTCACTTCCTTCCTCTTGCTGACTGTTTTATAGTTACTTTAGTTTGGATTAAGCCTACCATCAGAAAATAGAAATAAGAGCAACTTATTGGGCAACAGATTGCTAACTAAAACCACTGAAACCAATATTTCAACTGCTTGGGATTACATGCATGATTTTTTTCTTAAATGTTGGTATTTGGTATAGGTCTCACCACATGGTACACACATGATTTTAACTTTCATTTTTCACTTGTCCAAGAAGATAACATAAAATGGATCATACAAGAATCATCCATTGCCCAAAGCCCATTGGAACCAAGAGGCAGTCATTCTTGAACCTAAATATATGCTCGTGACAAACTTGTTACCAAGTTGAGTAACTTCTTCGGTTGAGTTATGAGCACTTCCAGGGAAGTGTCTGCAACTTCCTGGTTCTTTCAAACTATGATTAAAATTATGAGACAAAGTATGCTTTAATAACTACATTTATTGGAGTAAAGCTTCATTTTTATGATGAGGTAAGTGATATGATGCATTCAGTGATTTTAATTCAATCCAGAGAATTAATATTTTCTCCTGAGTTCTCATTGGTGGAGACTTTCAAAATATTCCTGAGACTAAATTGAAATTTGAAGAGCTGTGATCCTTGTAGATGTGTCTATGTTGTTGGATGAAATTTTACCTCCAGATAGTACAATTTAATTACCTTTCAAAAGTTATTTGGCTGGTTTTATCATTTTCATGCTGAACCAATGTTATCAGAAAACTTTATCTTGAAGATTAGATTGGACACAAAGTAGGTATACCATCCAAATAGAAGTAGAAATGCATGATTGTGAAAAACAAAACTTGACAAATGAGCCTTAATGGAGAACCACTGCATTTCCCAGTTGTTAGGGCAACTAGCATTTACTCTGTTTCACTCTTCAAGTTCTTAGATGAAGAAGCTATGGAGAAGCCACATAAATTGAGTGCTCATGGGCCGGTGAGATAGCTCAGCACACTGTGTCTGCTTAGGCAAGCAGAGGGATGGGGGTTTGATCCCTGGCACCACACAACACACCAGCCCTACCCATGGGGACAGAGCTCACTACTGAGATCATGCGTAGTGGCACATGCCTATAATCTCAGCACTGAGGAGGCTGAAAACAGGAGAATCACTATAAGTCCAAGCTGCATGGTGAGACACTGTACCAAATACACAAAAAATCCATAAAAAATAAATTCAGTATTCATTCCTCAAAATTCACCCATGTTCCTGAAGCTTTCCTTTCTCCTCACTTCCAAAAAATTGCTTTGATTAAAACTTAAGAAGCAGAGCCTGCAGTTCAGAGCTCTCTGTGCTACTACTGAGGCTGCCCTACTAATTACCCATTTTTCTATGGCTCACTAGTTGCAGACAGCAACCCCTTGTTTGTTCAACCATGTCCCCTGAACCCTGGAGTTGTTGTCATACTCAACCATCTTGATTGCTGCTTCATCTCACCTGCATGTATTCAGTTTCTTTCCAAACCTCTGTTGGCTCTTTCCTTCAGGTTATAAATAGGTTCAAAGTTTTCCCACCTTGATCGAGAATGTACACAAACACACACACACACACACACACACACACACACACACACACACACACATCGGCACACCTGGATCTCCAAGCAAGGTGATCTTATGGATTTGTGTTTTGAGACATGTTCTTGGTCCATGGAAAATAAAATGGAGTAAATGATTATAAACTTCTCTGGATGGAAAACATTTGTGGGTATTGTCCTCACAGCACAACAGTGTAGGCACAGAACTAGATGTGACTCAAGGAACCAGAGGACGTCAAAAATTCAGCTGCATTAGGCCATGAGCTTCATGGATGCACTGTGTCAGACCCAGAAAAGAGGAAGGAAGAGCTCTTGGCCATTGTTGATTAGAGCTGCATCTCCTATGAAGCTGCTTAACCAGGGAGGCAGAGGAGGAAGCAGGCACGCACTTCCTTGTAGTTTGAATTTGGACTGAGCTGACCCTTATAAATACTCAACAGGATTATGAATTCAGAGCCTATGTAGTCAGAAGGATACTACCAAATAATTTCTTTCTTTCTTTTTTTTTTTTTTCCGTTTTCTTTTTGGTAGAACTGGGGGTTGAACTCAGGCCTTTGTGCTTGCCAGGGAAGCACTTAGTCCACTGAACACTTATGTAACATACAGAAAAAAAATGCTTTGGACCAAATTAACTGGTGAAGGAAGCAGATTTTACCTGTTGTTTTCAAGGAGGCAATGGAGGAGCGTGTACAATACACTACTCAATGTGAAGCCTGATGAAGTCCTAATTTGTTTATCTCTGGTTTCCTCCCTGCTCTCCTCCATATAGCAGGCAGTGTACATTTAATTATCCTTCACCTTCTCTCAGCACAATTCTCTAGTCACATTTGTCTTTCATCTCTTGCCTCAGCTCAACTCTAAAAAGGCCTTCAGCTTGCATATCCCAATCACCACCAAAATGAAACCTCTGTAACTCTAAACTCAGCAGAAGAAAATCACTTGCCCTAGATAACTTATTGTTTCTCCAGCACATCCCAGGGAGACTCATAGCTCATTCTGCTCCAATATTTCTATATCATTAGTTTTGCTGACAATGTAGTATTTCATTATGTGAAGATATTAATTTATATAATCAAGACCCCAATTTAAAAAAATAAGTTATATACTGAAAATCTGTTGATTCTTCTTGTCTAAACCCATTCAATACAGTCGCATATAGCAGCCAATATAGCCCATGAAACTGAGAAAGTGACTTTTCAACCTAAACTCCAAAAGAAAATTTCATGTTTTTGAAATAGAGAATGAATATGTTTTAAAAGAGAAAAAAAGAGGGGGCCAAGGAGATAGCTCAGTAGAATAAGTGCCTGCCTGGCAAGTGCAAGATCTTGAGTTCAATCCCCGGTACTGCAAAAATAAAAAAAAAATAAAAAAAAAGCAAAAGGAAAGAAAAAAAAAAAAGGATGTTGAGCATTCTGGTTATGAAGGTCACTGAGCTTTTCTTTCTTTCATGATCATGAGTTGGATTCCGTGGACTTTGTGGATAAATTTCTGAACTGAATAATAGAGTTGGAGACATTATCATTTGTCACTATCACAAAAGTAGCATATAACAATTTGTATTGTTTTCTTGTGGCTGGTGTAACAAATCACATCAATCACTGTGGTTAAAAATAACTGGAAAAAATTCCATGGTCAAGGTATGAAACTCATAGAGAATCATTTTTTTTTTTTTTTTTTTTTGCTTTTTTTAGCCCCTGTGGCTCCAGGTAATCCCTGGCTTCTTGCTGTGTAAATTAATTTCCGCGTTTATCTTCTTCTAATTTTCTCTGCTCTGTTGGTGTCTCCTCCTCTGTCTCTTACAAAAAGCCTTTGGTCATTGGATTTAGGGTCATTAGGTTTAATGGATAATTTCATCTCAACATCATCTTTCTGCACAGGTCCTTGTCCCAAATGACACATTGTTCACAGGTTCTGGGAGTTAGAGCATGGACATAGCATTTGAACTCGACTGTTCACTCTACTACAATATGCTTTGTAAATGTTCTTAGAACCAGAAAAAAGTATATTCTCTGATTCAATCATGAATTAAGCAGAATGTGGATGGAACATACTAGTTGTCATTTTCCCTAAGGATTGAGGTATATTTGAGTAACCATTCTAATTTCTCTGTGTATCTATTTACATTTTTTAAGTGTTAGAAATGAAAGCTACCAAGTCAAATTTAGTAACTTGCTTTTCACTGGGTTTTCTTTTAAGCAATTCTCCCGGTCCATGATAGAATGGTCTGAAGAGCAGATTAGGGCTACTTCAAGTTTGGAGGAACTACTGCGAATCACACACTCTGAAGACTGGAAGCTGTGGAGATGCCGACTGAAGCTGAAAAGTTTCCCCAGTGTGGACTCTCGCTCAGCATCCCATCGCTCCACCAGGTTTGCTGCAACTTACTATGACATTGAAACACTGAAAGGTAGGTGCGGGAGGCTAGATGCAAATGCTTTCTCTTTATCAGATTGTGACAAATGTACCAGTTTCTTCCAAAAGACTGAGCAAGCCAGGCACACATGGGAGGGAGAATTAGGGAGGGTCTCTGATTTCATAGCTTTGGTTTCATAGAGAATCCTGATTTGTAAAAGAAGCTTTAGCGCCACAGAAAATATATTCAATAGAATTTTTAGAACTAAAACTAACACAAAAGAACATTTGATAACATAGGAATAAATTTAATTCAGGGATATGAGGGCAAAACAAACCCAGAAAGATCATTCTTAACAGAAACCATGTTTACTTAAGAAATAAAACAACTTGGGACTTGATCAACATGAAGCATTCTGCTGACACATATATATCGATAAAGAACCAATAGATTTGGTACAGCTTTATTTGTGCAAAATTCTGCGACTTTTAGTAAAAGTGAAAAGTACATATTGGAAGCTGGGTCATAATAATAGATACTGGCTTTAGTAGGGGAATACTGAATGGGGAATATGCTCAAAACAAAATAATGAGAACTCTGAATGAGAAAATAACACATATCTGAGCCTCCATACCTGCACTTCCTGCACCTGTGGATTTGACCCACTGCAGGGTAGAAAATATTTGAAAATAAGAATTGCATCTGTGCTGAAGGTACACAGATTTCTTTTCTTCTCATTACTCCCTAAACAATCCAGTGTAACAATTATTATCACAACCTTAATATTGTATTAGGTATTATAGATTATCCACAGACATGCATTCATTATATGTAACTATCACCCCATTTTAAATCAGATTCTTGGGCACCTGAATACTTTGCTATCTATGGAAAATCTTGAAACTAGTCTTCTCAGGATACTGGATGATAAAGGTAATTTGAAATAGAGTGATTGTTTCCTAGTAAGGTATGGAGTTTCCCCTTTAAAATACATTTTATATATGTACTGAGCCATGAGGAGTGAAATGTCTTCCAAATAAAGTTGTGTGGACTCTGATTAGGGATTATAACTTTCTGATGACACATTGAGAGAACAGCAGAAGCTACTGTTGGCTTGGTTGATCTAGCATCATAGATTTGAATAACATGATCATCTAGCAAATGATTATTTACTTACTGCATAATTTAAACTAACCACTAAGCCGGGCGTGGTGGCGCATGCCTGTAATCCCAGTACTCGGGAGGCTGAGGCAGGAGGATTGTTGTGAGTTCGAGACCAGCCTGAGCTACAAAGTGAGCTCGAGGCCAGCCTGAACTGCATAGTGAGACCCTGTCTCAAAAAGACAAAAAAAAAAAAAAAAAAAATTAAAAAAAAAAATAAACTAACCACTAAATCAGAAATATCATGTTTTTTCTATCCAGAGTTGTCTCTTTTCCCTATGTATAAAAATAATGATGACATTGCACAGGCCTCTGTTGACTGTGGAGAAACTTGTGCCTAGGTTTGGGGGTAGGTAACACTTGAGCATCATGGTGAGCAGAAGTGAGGGGAAGATTCTTTTTTTTTTTTTCCATTTATTTTTATTTTATTAAAATACAAATGTCAATCAGACAGTTTCAAGACACCTTAACCATACAGAGTCGATGAATTAATACATTGCAAACTGTTTTCATAACGTTTTGGTACTGTACAAGGTGCATACATGAAATTATATTTACAGGTTTTTTTATAGCTGAATTATATCAAAGATTCA
>PVKA01046386.1:0-14959 GCA_004027165.1 Ctenomys sociabilis
ATATTTATATCTTATATGCAATTCATAAAACCAAAATCCTGGGGCCAGTGAGATAAGCTCAACAGCACAGCCCCTGCCTAGCAAGCACAAGGTCCTGAGTTTGATTCCTGGTATGAAAAAATAAAAATAATAAAATCCAAATCCTGAACTTCTTCAGAAAGACTAAGTTTCATCAGTGACTTTTTAAAAATCTTTGAGTGATAAGAAAATAATCAGTGATTTGGATATTTCAGCCTTGGTATGAAGAGGAAGCCCAGGCTAGAAGCGGTGGTGTGTGTACACATCGCCAGCAGGCTGGGCTTTCTGACAGTCTTTAGGTGAATGAATCACAACAAAGAAAATTCAATTGGGATACAGAAAACACCATCTGAGACTTAAGCAAACAAGGACAGGCAGCTCCTTCCTGCCAGATGTGATGAAAACTCCTTATAGATATTATCAAAGAAGCATCTTGATATAATACAATTTGAAGTCTAAGAGGATGATTATTGAACACAGTTGTCTGATTTTTTTTTTTGAAGAAAAACTTTATTGGATAGAAAAACTTCTGTCGGAGAGGGACAGAAGGGGGTCCCAAGCAGGTTGCCCACAGTTGTCTGATTTGAAGGACTAGCAATGTAGCCTGAACTTTCTCCACGAGTGATTGCATGTCATGAAAGGCTGCTCACACTGTCCACCAGGAAACATGGGTGTGAACCAGAGCCCAGATCACTGTTATGACATTTTTCTATAATGATGTCTAAATAGCAACAGTATTCGCAAAGACACACTGCCATTAATTCCCCTCAAAATATTCTCCATCATTTGAAACACACGTCACATCATTCTTGCCACTATCTTTTATTAGTGTGCTTATGGTACATAATGTATTCATCATGGGGTGTTGGTACACATACACATTGTATTTCCATCCTTTCTACTCCCTTTCACCATCCTCCCTCCTATCTCTTCCCTTATCATCAAAATCTCCCATTTTCCACACATTTAGGTTCAATCATTAAATCCTAAAAACTGGTCATAGATAAAATTTTCACTGATCCATGACCAGTTAAAGAAATATGGAAAGTGCTTGAATTTTTCATAAAGGCTAAATTTATACAGAATTTGTTCAATATATATTTATGTAGGGTCCTCACCATAACAGACACAGAGCCAGCACTGAGAAAAAAATAAAGACTCGATATGGAATTTCCATGCTGCTCCTCTATTTTTTCAGTGTTGCAGTTCCCTGTCTTTATTATACTAATGAAGGCAATGGGGAAAATTTGCTGATGTCATTTTTTTGAAAAATAAAAAGTAATCAAATTTACTTTGCTCCTTTCCTTTGCATAAGGAAAGTACTTGTCCACAAAATTAAAACTTTGAAAAATAACATAACAAGAGGATTTTCCTTCTGTGTTGTTAGATTTTGGCCCAAACGTGGCGCTCTATTAAAGGGTCACCAGGTGCTTCAAATAAAAATCCAACCTTCTCCATGACCTGAAATAGAGAAGTTTCTGAGGACATGAGATTTTCAGAGCTAAAACCAGGGCAGGCTTTGAATAACCAGGGCAGCTGGTCATTCTTTTCTGGGTCATATGTCAAATGGTAAAAAATAATGTACATTAAACTAAAATGTATAAGTACTTAGAATCACTGACAAATATTCCCCTCAAAATATGCTCCATCATTTGAAACACACACATCACATCATTCCTGCCACTATTTTTATTAGTGTGTTTATGGTACATCGCATATTCATTGTGCGGTATTGGTACATATACAAAGAAAAAAAGCAACTTAAATTTGAAGGATATTTTCATTAACTGTGGATAGGTACCCTTTTCAAAACCAGAATTCTGTTTTTTTGTTTTTTGTGACTAGTTCAACCCACCCTGAGGGCAGGGCTGGGACAGTATGTGGTGTGGTGGACCACACCTCAGTGCCTGTACTTGCCTAAGCAAGTGCTTTGGACTGCTGAGCTATCTCACTGGCCCCAGGGTTTTTGAAGAAATAATTATTTACCTTGATAAGATAGTGTATTTATTGTTACAATGGTCTCATGGTATATGGTTTTTTTGCAAGGGAAACAATATAATACAGCATGTATTTTATACTGTCTTATGATGAATCACACAAAGATTATATACAAGTGCAGGAAACCAATCCACACATTAAACACTGAAGAGTCTAGCTGAGGGCCTAGAGCTCATAAAATGCCTCCATAGGTCCAACCAGAGGCCGAGAGCCTACAACAAAGTCTCATGCAGTCTACTTCATGGCTCTGTGCTGGAAGGCCCAAAGGTCAGAGGTGTAAGCTAGAAAGCCCATGCCACCAGGATGAAGGATCAGGGCTAACAGGCTGAGGGATCTGAACTGGAGCCAGGAAGCAGTGCTTAAGGTAAGCACCAGAGCTCCCCCAAAAGTACCACAGCTATCTTTAGCAACATTGAGGTCTCAAGCACCTCCAGAAATGAGGAAATCCAAGTTGCCATCAGGAAGGCCAATGCAACAAGCTTCGTGAGGCTGCCCAGCATACCATCTGCCCCTCCGGAGCCCAGAAGTGATGCCCAAGATGAGGACCCAAGCTTCTCCGAAGTTCATCAGGAGAGCCAACATGCTAAGGTCCTCCAGCAGAACAGCCCGAGAGAACTAGCAGCTTCCAAGAGCTCCAACAGCTTCTCCCAACAGCATCCCTAACAGGGTTTTGCCAGCTTCTCCAGTTCAGCCTATGTGCTGCTGACAACAACCCTCAGGTGCTCCCATCCCCAGCACCACACTAGTCTAACTCATCTGGGTATAAGAAGTTGACCACCAATTAGAACTCCACTACACAACATATGACATCTGATGTAACACATTTCTAAAAATTTAAAAAGTATCTTAAGCATAATTTGGGCTTCCTATGAGATTCAGAAGGCATTGCACCTAGCCCTCATTCAGCTCATCATCAATGACCACGATACACCACCATGAAGACAGCCTTTGCTTTTGCATTGTTTGAGCTTGGGATCACAGGCTCCCAAGTGGCTCATGATGTTGCATGTGATGACTTCTGTAAACAGAAGCAGTCCCTCAGGGAAGACTCAGACGGTACCAGGACCAGGTAGAAACCACTGAAGTTTCAGAGTGGTACCTCCAGGAACCCCAACGTGACAGAAAAAGTTTCTCTTCTGATCACATCTGCTCTTTCCTTTCCTCTCCCTATAGCATCATCACTGCTTTTGCTTCAGCCAGCTCAGATTGCCCACTATCTGGGCTTTTGGATCACCTGGCTCAGTGATTCCCTGATGCTATTGAGTGAAAAGCAGAAAGTAAGCAATCTTTGTGAAAGTGGAGAGGGAGAACGAGGGTTGCTATCCTCTGCTAGATGCCTGCATAGCAAGATGCTCTCCACAAACACTGTCTTTCCAAGCCCAGGATACCATCAGTGGTACTCTTACACATCTATGCCCACAGTCCCTGAGACATGGTGATGGCAGTGGTGATGGTAATGCTGACAGCTACCATACTGGAAGTCAGTACAGATTTAATGCAACCCCTATCAAACTGCCACCAACATACCTCCCAGACCTAAAGAAATCATTCCTAAAATTTATTTGGAACCACAAATGACCTAGAATAGCAAAGGCAATCTTGGCCAATAAAGACAAGGCAGGAGGTATCATAATTCCTGACTTGAAATTATACTACAAAGCCACTGTGATAAAAATCAACATGGTATTGGCAACGAAATAGACCTGAGAATCAGTGGAATAGATTTGGAGACACAGAGGCATCCACAAACACACTCAGCCATCTGATCTTCAACAAAGGGGCCAAACAAGCCTACTGGAAGAAAGATAGCCTCTTTAACAAATGGTGCTGGAAGACCTGGCTTTCTACATGCCGAAAACTAAAACATGACCCAGCTCTATCACCATGCACTAAGCTAAAGTCAAAATGGATTAAAGATCTAAACATTAAAACAGAAGCACTCAATCTCCTGGGAGAGAAAGTAGGAGGAAGTCTTGAAGACATAGGGGTAGGTAAAGAGTTTATGAACAAATATATATTTGCACAGGAAGCACTTGAAAGAATCAACAACTGGGATCAACTCTTCAGGAGGAGTTTCTGCATGTCAAAAGAAATTGTCAACAAAGTGAAAAGACAACCCACAAATTTTGAAAAAATCCTAACTAATAAGCAATCAGATAAGGTCTGCTGTCTAGAATATATAAAAAACTAAGATATAACAATGCCCTCAAATTTAAAGACCCAATTCAGAAATGGGCATCTGAGATGAATACATACTTCTCAGAGGACGAAATTAAAGAAGTGAATAAATATGTGAAAAAATGCTCTACATCGCTAGCCATCTGTGAAATGCAAATAAAAACAACACTGAGATACCATCTCACACCAGAAAGAACGGCTATCATAAGGAAATCAACCAACAACAAATGTTGGAGAGGTTGTGGGAAAAAGGGAACCCTTCCTCACTGCTGGTGGGAATGTAGACTGGTACAACCATTGTGGAGATCAGTGTAGAGACTCCTCAAAAGAGTAGGACTGGAAATTCCATTCAAGCCAGCTATCCCTCTACTGGGAATTTTTCCAGAGGAACTGAAAACATTATGTCATAATGATATATGTGTACCTATGTTTATAGCAGCACAATCTGTGATAGAAAAATCTTGGAAACAACCAAGATGTCCATCACATGAGGAATGGTTGAAAAAGATGTGGTATTTCTATATAATGGAGTATTACTCGGCTATAAAGAATGATAAACTTGAAGCATTTATATTGAAGTGGATGCCACTTGAACATATATTCATAAGTGAAATAAACCAGACACACATGTACAAATATTGTATAGTCTCCCTAGTATAAGTCAAAAGAAGAAATACAAATAGAAATGTACAACAACAACTCAAAGGAATTGAGTCAGATAGTTAAGTCAAACTTAAAGGCATATACTGCAGGGTACTAATCAGCTTTTCTTCTGGATGGTTAACAACCTAAGTGCACAGATCAAAATTGGAGAAATAGAAGAGCCACAAGGCTAGCCAACATTTTGGCCCTAGCTTTTCAAGGTCAGTGAAGACTCAGGACATAGGAGAACGGTACTGTAACATCATGAAACTCAGTTGTAAAAAAAAAAAAAAAGAAACTGAGTTGTGCCCCAAATTTTCTGATCAAGGAGATTATGGAACCACAGGAGACTGATGATCTGTGCCTGAGGAGAGTCACATGGAGAGAAAACTTTCTCTCAGGCTCTCACAGAGAGCAAACTGGTCAAGCATTGGCCGTGACTCACCCACATGGATGACACAGACAAAGAATCTACAGAGTAAGGCACAGGATTACAAGATAAACCCTGAGGGGACTTCACTGACCTCAACAGAAACAAAAGCTACATCTTATGGTATATAGGGCTTGATCTACCTCGGTCTTAACCATCCAGCAGAAAAGTATAAAAATGATGTATATAACGTGGGGCCATAATAATAAGTTGAGCTGTAAATGGCTACAGTCAACAACTTCTTCAAATAACTCACTATTATTGTGGAATGCTGGACTGTGTTGGATTGTGTCACCGAGTTCAGGTACCTAAATTGGTTTAATGACAATGGAGTGCTCATCTTTGACAGGTCTAGACAAAAAAAAAAGGATATACAAAGGAAGAATAATGATGTGTGTATATAAACAGTGCAGTTACAATAAATATGCTGTGCTTCTGCATAATTCTATGGGAAGAAAGATTTTCTCTAACAGTGGTTGGACAAGATATTATGTCGGCTTCTAGTACTATGGACAACCACTAGGAAGATAACAAGGTAGAAAGTATTAATTATTGAATCTGTGATATAATTCAGCTATAAAAAATAAAATAAGTATATAGCTACACTCTCTTAATTCACCCATCAGTGACATCTGCTATAATAATGTCTGTAATTATAATATCATATATGCACCCTGTATGATACCAAAACATTACGAAAACAGTTTGCAATGTATTAATTTATTGAATCTGTCCTGTTAATTTGTCTTGAAACTGTCTCATTACTATTTGTTCTTCAATTAAAAAAATAAATAAATTTAAATAAAAAATAAAAAAATTAATAAAAGAAAAAAAAAAGGAAGTCAGCTACAGCTACCATTGGATGTCAGGAGCCTTAGCTCTGCCACAGTCCTGGAAGACAATCTTTTGCATAATCTTCACAGTATATTTAGGAATTTTTCTCTGTAGTTTTCAAGGGGGGAAGCTGAGAATCAGGGTCTCAGAGCTATCCAATTAGAACAACAATAACTGACAATAAACAAACTTAAAAAGTTCTACTAAACTCTGGCTGTTCCTCCTACCCAAACAAGGATTTGTTTGTTTGTAGAAAGGCACTGTGCTGAGATCAAAAGCCATGGAGCCCACAGTGTGGTCCTCCCTGGTGAAAACAAAAGAGTCCTGCCACATCTTAGTATGTTCTGTTTTTAGAGAGGCTAAGGTAGAGAATGTCCTTAAAATGGGTCATTGTGAAGAGGATTTAAAATCAACAAGGAATCATGCAATTTTATGATACTGTTATCCATGTCACTTATTCTTTTTTCCCCTCAACTCTGAAGATGTTCATTATTTTTTCAAGCTTCAAAGTATTCCATTATAAAATATTTAGGCAGGATATATAAACGAATTCCAAGAACTCTGACTTTGGTGTTACCTCAGGACTTTTACATAGAAAGGATTTAATTATTCTTCATGGCTATGCTGGGAATTGGAGGCTATATCATACCTATGCCCAGATCTTTCTCTTCCCAGGTGTCTGGTACACTTGGCTCAGGTCCATACCTCTCCCCTGGGAAGGCTAAGTCTCCTGCCAGAAGCAGGTGACAGAAGAAAGAAAGCATGTCTCCATTGCAGTGCACTGTCCTCAGTACTGCACAATGGCTGTGCTGTTCCCCTCTCTTCAGCTGAGCTCAGTTCTCCACAAAATTGATAAGTGGAGAAGCTTTCTCATCTCCTCTTCCACCCACTGCTATTCACTGTCTACTTTATAGACAAATGCGTAGGTGAAATCCAGATATTAGTGACAGAGGACAGGCAGAAACTATCCCTTCTGCATTTTCTATACCATACAATAGTTTGGTGTTGCCCCAAAGTCACTAACAATAAGACCAAGAGTAGAACCCAGGCTTTCTGATGTTTATATTACTGTGTCAGCTATCATGTAGCTATTGAGGGCACACACAACAGGAGACAACTTTGGAATTTTGATCCCCTGGACCCTGGATATCTAATGCCAAGTTAAGTCTTCTCTCCTGAGCTTCTTGAATTCAGTCCCATGCACACATTTGCATCAAATGTCACAGAGCCACAAGGCTGAGGCCAAGCAGTTGCTGCCCCTGGAGAAGGGCTCCAGGTAGGCAGTGTGATCTTAGTGCCTACATGCTTAGGCTCCTCACTTATACATCTCCTTTTTCACTCACTGGGCTTCTTTATTCCTTCACCCTGAAGCTTGGTAGACTCTGTGCACAAAGGAAGGGAAGGCTGCTTAATGACTCTAGTCCAGTGTCCTGAAGGCCTTGCCAGGGGTAAATAGTGCCACTGCTGATAGCTGACCTTTCCCACTGTGCTCAGGTCCAGGGAAAAACAATAGTGCCAAAATGATTAAAAACAGTGAAGGGGGGGAGCAAAAAATGTCTAATGCATAGCACTTTGACAATGTAATTTTTTGGAAGGAAGAAAAAAACAAAAAGAGGGAGGGAGGGAGGGAGGGAGGGAGGGAGAGAAAAGACAAACCAGGACTGTGAGTAAGGACAAGCAAAAGAATACTGTATTCTCCGGTCCTCTTTATTTCTCCTCCTGATGGCTGCAAAAAGCATGAAAAGGCTGATAATAAATCTGAAAACCATGCTGGTAGGGAAAATAAAGAGGACAAGAAAAGAAGCAAAAGCTATAGCAGGCAATAATTTTGTTCTATAAAATGTCTCTCCACTCTCCAGGAGCCCTGGCGGGCGTTCCAAGTGGTGAGAATACTCAGGATCTCAAGGACTCTTGCAGAGAAGCTCTACCACTCAACAGCATTGTGGAATGGACCTATGGCCCCACACCCACCCTTTTCAAGCAAGGTTAGCCCTGTGGCACCCCAAGAGCATAGTGCTCTCTGTTATTACTCTTTGACCACCTGCAAACCTTTTCCCACATCATTTGAAATACTGGATCTGACAAGGATCTAGACCATTTTGTATTATTATTACTATCATCATCATCATCATCATTACTTAATGTATCTAGGACAGGGTCTACAGATCTCACTACTTAGATCAGACTTTGTACTGATCCTCCTGTGTTCAGCCTCCCAAGAGCTGGGATTACAGGTGCTCGCCACCACTCCCATTTTCAATTGTGGTCTCAGAGTGCCCCGGGAGGGAGGGCAACATGGCATGCTGGAGCCTGAACCCCGGCCGCTGTGCTTTAATCCGGTGAGCTATCTGGCCAGCCTTTAGACCATTTGAATCTAGAAACATTCATCGACACAAGAAGTTGCGCTTGCAACCGCAGCCTTCCATCTCACAGTCCACCGCACTCTTCCTTTCTTACTTGGGCCCTGGCAGAATGGCTCCCGCAAAGAAGGGTGGCAATAAGAAGAAGGGCCATTCTGCCATCAACAAGGTGGTGACCCAAGAATACACAATCAACATTTACAAATCGCATCCACGGGCTTCAAGAAGCTCGCGCCTCAGGCACTTAGGGAGATCTGGAAGTTTGCCATGAAGGAGATGCAGATTCCAGACGTGCGCAACGACACCATCTTCAACAAAGCTGTCTGGGCCAAAGGAATAAGGAATGTTCCACATCGCCTCCAGGTACGGTTGTCCAGGAAGCGGAATATGGATGAAGATTCACTAAACAAGCTCTATGCCTTGGTAACCTTCCTCCCTGTGACCACATTCAAAAGTCTCCAGACAGTGAATGTGGTTGAGAACTAACTCTGAAATAGTTACAGAACTGCCAAAAAAATAAAAAAGATTATTATTTTTTTAAATCCACTGGAGGTCAGAGCATTCTTAAGAGTTTGCAATGTAAATATTGTAAACTATGCATCATTCTGTCTTTTTCTTTTTTTATTTTTAGGAAAGGGTCTGTAGGGTGTTCAGGGTTTCACTTCTAGATCAGACTCGTAGTGATCCACCTGTTTGCAGCCTCGCAGAGCTGGGATTACAGGTTCTTGCCACCATGCCCAGTCTCAATGCACTCCAGGGACAGTGTCGGCACAGCAGGCGAGGGAATCGAACCCCCCAACACCTGCGCCTGCTTGTAAGTGCTTTAATACTCTCACCTATTTGGCTGGCCCAAACTATGCATTCTTGAAAGCAAAGAAAAAGATTTTTTAAAGTTTCAGTATTTACTCTGAAGGAAAAAAAGGTAATGATTCATCCCTCTGCTTTACTAGACAGTTTAGAAGGGCGGGTGGTGACTGTTTGTTGCAGACCTGTGAAAGATGCAGCTCACTTCTCAGTCCCTGCTGAACATGGCAGAGGTGATCCAGGCACAGGTGCTTTCCAGACCGCTCTGGGGTTCCAGGCCCCTGCGGCCGGAGAAGTGCAGGAGATGCCTGCGCTATAACAAAATCTTACCATATCTAACACATTCTATGAAGGGAAACAAGTCTCAGAAGAGCTAAGTGCTGCTCAAGGTCAGGCTTTCTTCTCCCAGCGCTCTAAGTGGTTCCCACAAGTCAGTTGCTCACAGTGCTTCGCTCCATCCTGAGCTGTGGTGCCTGCCCTTCGGGCTGTACAGCTTCATAACAGCAGCTGCTGATTCTGAAAAGCTGGTTGCATGCTGCACACCAAGTTCCCTGAAACAATACTGCCTCACTGAGACATCCCAGCTCCAGAGTGCTGGCAGCATCTCTTCCACTGAGGTTGGAAGCTGAGGTTTTGGAACTGATCCATGGTAAAAGGCAGCGTCAGGGCTCTAAGTCAGATCTGGTTGGCCTCAAAACCTTCACTTCCCTGTTCTCTTTGGCTAGGTCACCTGGAGTCTCAGATACTTGTGGAGAGACTGACCAGTGCACGCTGGTCCAAAGCTTCACAGCAGCTTCAGCCTTCCCAAGATTCAGCCTGAAGAGATCTTGAGCTGGCGGCTGACTGGTGAGTATGATTTGTCCTCCATAGCCAATGAAGGGGTTAACCTTTGTCCTCCAGATCAGGAGGCAAGAAAGATCCCCCCTTTCAGCTTGGGTGTGGGGTGGCGATATGGCTCACGTATAGGTGTCCCCCAAAGGCCTCTCACAGTCATAGGGCGCTTGGTGGCTGGATGAAGAGTATAAGATTGATTCATGAGCCAGTGCTAGGAGTAGGGTGTGTGCTTGCTGCATGAGCACCCTGGTTGGTTTGGCACTGCCTTAGTGCCATAGTCCAGATCAACATAAAAGAGAGAAAGAAGCTTATCTCCTCCCTTCCCTGCCTGTTTTTGTTGTCACCTGCTTGCTAACAACTGGTTCTCTTCTGTGTTGCCTCGGCTAAGACACTCTGCCTTAGTGCCAGCCAGTTATGGCCTGAAACTTCTACAAACTGTGAGCTAAATAAACATTTCTTCCTTTAACTTTGGGTGTTGGGTATTTTGTCTCAGCATGAAAGAAAAGTAACTAAGACAGAGACTTTCTTTGAACAAGTTTTTTTTTCAGGTGCAAGAAATCCAGCTAAGTTCCAGAGATGCTTGATTCCCTGGAAGGTACTTCCTTTCCCATGGAATATTAGTATCCCTGATCTTCTACCAGTCACAAGTGAAAGCAAACAAAAACCAATAGCACTGCCTTAATTACCTCTGGGTGGCTAAACATGCCACTGGGTGTGGCACATTGCTAAGGTTATCACCCTTTGGAAGTTAGAGCCTCTTGGGCTGCTTCATTTATACTACATCATGATAAATCATGATAGGCAAAAATCCTTTGTGCTTTGTACAAAACACAGAAACAAATCTCTAATTTGTATTCACAATTAAAAGCCAACTCTGAGATCTACCTGGTCAAATGTCTTCACTTTACAGATAAGGAATAGGAAGCCATGGGGTCAGAAGACTTGGACTGAGTCACAGACTCGATTAGTCACTGAGGTTTGGCTGGGGAGATAGCCAGGTTGTCCAAGTGCCTGCCTGGCAAGCACAAAGTCCCTAGTTTGATCCCCGGTACCACATGCCGCACTGGCCAGATATAGTGGCGTACACCTGTAATAGCAGCACTGGAGAGGCTGAGACAGGAGGACCTCTACATCCAAGCTGTGTAGCAAGTCATCCTGTGTCAAAAACAAAACAAAACAGAGCCTGGGGTCCAGTCCTGTCCCAGAGTCCCAGGTCAAGGTTCCCACTACAGGCTGCTGGCTTACTCCTCTTCAATCTGCCATCCTCGACTTGCGGAGCCTTCCCTTTCTCAGCTGCCTCATGCCCTCTGCTTAGTTTCACAACTCTCTTCTGAGAAGGCTGTCTCTAGTCTCTTCCCAGCAGCAGGTGACAGGTGGAAGCAGGACTTCACTGCCCAGCACTGTCCTCCATCCCATGCAGCGGGTGTTTTATCCCCTCTTGCCAATAAAATTGTCCAGTGGAGAGGTTCTCCCATCTCCCTCTCCAGCCACATCCTTCACAAGTGGCTGGTGTGCTAGGGGCAGAACAGATAGCTTCCCATGTGAGAATAAGTTGCCTTTTTAATGGAGAGGGCAATTCAACTGCACCAACCATAATGGTGGAATTTCAGGCAGAGAAATGTTTCCGTGAGGACAGGGGCTTACTAGCCTTTCAAATCACAGCTCGTCATAACTGCCAATTCTCCATGCAACACTTACCCCGCTACCATTTGAGCAGGATCTGGCATTTTGACTATTCAGCTCTCTACATAAAACAAACAAATCTGCATGTGTCTGCTCCCAGCTAGAGGCCAGAAAAATAGAACCCGGAACTGATTCTCTTCTGCATTGCCTCTCTGCCAATATTTTAGCCAATATTAAGCTAAAAGTCAAAGAAAAGGCCTCATAATCAAAGCTTCATTGTAGATCAATTGAAGTCTCACTTCTCCTTTTGAATGAATCATTTCCTGACTTCCCTAGCTGGGAAGCAAGGAGCATAGCTGGTCTAGAAAACGGCACTAGATAAAACAGTTATCTACTAAAATGGGGCTGTCTTCTATAGTCAGTCCATGCTGTTTGCAGACAGGAGCGAAGAAAACTAAAGAATGTCCATAAACAAGTCAAGTGACAACTTGAGTCATCAGATGACAGAAGACAGAGCTTTTCACACTTTAGAGGCTGCCAAAGGCTTTTCTTAAGTAAACAGTCCCCATTTTAAAATGACTCTTGCTTCCTACTGGAGAGAGGGAAGGATTAATATTGAAGACCACTGAAGAATCCTGGCAAACAGAACCATAAATTCTCATGAACTCTGAGCTCTGCAACTCTGGTGTAAGGAAAAAATTATATTTGCACGCAGAATGTATGAAGGGAGGCAGTGCCAAAATATTTCTAAAGCTTTGCAATCAGATGGAATTACTCATTGCACCTCTAAGTCTGAGTTTACATATATATGTATAATTTGTAAATTCTGAACTTGTGGAAAGGACAGTAAATGATATAATACATGATGAACACTATTGGGATCATTAGCAAATAATTAATATGCAGTAGCTCTTACTATTAAGAAGTAACAGTAAGGTGAAATTTTCAATATTAAAGCAGACTATAAATATTATTGAAAGTTTAACATGAAAGCACAGCCTCTCTATGAAAGCTTCTGCTTTGTAAAGCTCCAAAACAAAATGTGAAGAGGTGAGAAAGTGCAAGGTGCAGAATATTTCTCCCACAAGCTTGCCACCACAAAGGCTTGGTCAGAAGCATCTTTCCACTTCTCTGTCCCTTACCATGCCATGCTCACACGGTGCTTCGTGCATGACAGAAGATGCTCCTGTAAGGAAGAGTGTGAACTGTGAGCTATAACGGTAGATGTCAAGGAAAGGCTGAGCAATTTTCCCTTCATAGCTCAAGATTGTTTTGTGGGAAGAAAAGAAAAAAAAAAAAAAAAAGTCTTTTGGGCAATTCTTGGATCTCCAATGGAATGTGCAAGACCACAAGAAAAGAAGACTTGAACATAATAAAGTGTTTCATTTCAAGAAACCATTACAGAACAAAGGGTCAGTGAGATGTCATGGAGTAGCAGAAAATGCCTCCCCTCCAACCCTCTAGGATACCTCAGTTTCTGAGTTCCCCAGGTAATAAATAGCTCCTGTTCCAGCTCCGGCTGCTCCTGTCTCTTAGGAATGGCTGCTCTCTGTGATGCCCATTGTAGAAACCAATCCCCAGTGGACCAGCAATTCTGCCTCTGGACTTCCTGCTTGCTTATTTCATAGAAACTCAAGGCCACCAGAGATCAGGGCTTGATATTCTGAGAATGATCCCAGTCAGTGCTCATGAACGTAATAAAATCTGCCTCCAAATCCCAGGTGTTATTTTGATGCTGCTCCCCATTGGAATAGAAGATGGAAGAAGGGAGCTTTCAAAATGTCTGCCACAGCCATTTTGTCACTTCTTTGTTGTTCAAATCCATGCCTGTGCTCTGTCTTGGGTGAGAATGGAGGGCAAGTGGATGCTTTTTGAAAGATTCTGACCAGGCACAGGGTAGGGGTTGGGGAACAACTCCAGTGCATCATTGGCCATGCGCTACTGGCCCAGTTCCATCACACAGCTTCACTTCAAGTTATGCAGCTTCCTTTGTCCCCAATGAGGAAAGCCTCACCTCACAGAACCAAAGTTTGAGCACAAGCATGTGGTTGTGAACATAGACCGTGGACATCGGTCTTGAAGAGTTACCCCCATTACAGCGCCAGTACTGTTATAAATCTAAATGTCCATTTCATTCAGATATATCATTTACATCCATCTGGCTTCAAAATGGTAGTAGTTTTAAAGGTCTATCAAAAATGATGGAAAGTGACCAAATACTTCAACCAAAACTCAAAGGGATCAAGGTAGAAGTCAATTATTCAAGTAAGAGAGCTGTGCTATGTTCAGTTAATATAATAAAATCTCACTCCTAATACTAAGAAAAATTTTTATGACTAAATGAGAAAGTATTTATTTCTTTTTTAGCAAAATGTTGTTTTATTATATTCAAGGGCATAAAATAGGAAAAAAATATCTCAACTGTGTAAAATTAACATTTTAGCTAAGGCTGGCTAAGTTAGAAAGATGTACAACTAGTGAAGTCAAAATTAATGAAATTTTGTAGAAAAAAAAAAGGAAAAATACCATCATTGATTCTTACCTAGGAAAGAAAACTAAACTTCTCTTGGTCCCTCTGGGCCCACACAAGAGCTGGAGGAGGTGTTTTCCTACCCAAGGCTTCCTTCACCTTCCCAACAGTGATCCTGTGATGCTCACTCTGCCATTCTAGGCCTGGGAGCAGATGAACCAGGCCCAGGAAACACCTGCACCCTCCCGCACTCCTTGCAGCACACAGGAGCTCTGAGATTCTCAGAGACATTCGTTCGAGGGCCTTCTCCAGCCGAACCTCCCGAATCACAATCCCTCCCAAACTGATGAATTCTCCTCACTTGCTTGCCATCTCCTGGGGAATTAAAGAAAGTTCTTATCCTGATGTTATTCCTTTGCATTTTGTGGCCTAGGGTTAGTTATGTTAACTTCCTGAATCTCAGAGTCCCTACCTATTTAATGACCATTAAAAGAAAAATCTAAGGACCAGCCTGATAGCTCAGTAGACTAAAGTGCCTGCCTCGGCACAGTGCAGTGGCCAGGATTTGATCCCCACAGTGCCATGCCAGCCCCGTCCCTGGGACGTACTGAGAGGGCGAATAAGACGGGGTGTGGTAGTGCAAGCCTGTACTCCCAGTGCTTGGGAGGCTGAAAACAAGAAAATCATAGAAGTAGAATCTACGTAGTGAGACCCTATAGAACTTTGTCTAAAATACAAAAAGAAAAAAGAAAAAAAAAAAAAAACAAC
>PVKA01046387.1:0-14958 GCA_004027165.1 Ctenomys sociabilis
AAAAAAAAAAAAAAAAATACAAGGTGCCACGCATGGTACTGGCAAGGTTACGTAGTTTCATAGGAATCTCACCTCACTTAGTAAAAACTATATTGCCCCTCAGAGGCAGGGTAGAGATGAGATAGAAGGAAAATCAAAGTGAAATTAAGGAAGTTAAAAATAACCCGCCCCCATTTCTTAATTAGTTTCAAGGGAGAGGTTATTGCCAAGGATAATAATGCAGAAGTTGGAATATCTTTATCCCTTGGAGGGAAAATTCCTTCTTCAAACCACATTTTTTTTTCATCCAGTCTAATTGACGTAGATCTGTCAGAACTGTGGGCAGTTCCAACCCAAACATCTCACTCTCCCTGTACAGAACCAAAACAGCTGCCAGAGGTTGGATGCACATCAGTAAACCATCTTGGCGAGAAGTATTTGCCGCATAAATACGAGTTGTCTCCCTTTCTGCTCAGAACAGTCTGCCACACCTTTCAAAATGCAGTGAAATTTATTGAAATCATTGAAAGTGGATCTATAAATACTCTTTAAGATATTCCCAAAGTCATCCAAAGAGGAAGTAAGTCCACCATGAGCAGTAGCGTGGATGATGAGGGCGAGGGAGTTCTTAGCCAGCAGGGAGCGTAATGGTGTTATCTTGACCCCACACGCCACCCACTCGGCCTTGTTTCTGAAAGAGCAGCTAGGTGATACTTTCGTTGGTAGAATCATACTTGTGCTCTACTCAGAAACTTGACTGATCCGCGGATATTTCTCCCTGTGGAAGGTGGTGATGGCTCCACAGGCATATACCTATCTCAGAACTCGCCAACTTGCATGCTTTATGTGTGTGTAGTTTACGTCATTCCTATTTTACATGAACAAGCATCTTGAAATCAAACAAAAGCATCTCATACAATGGGAAAATGGTCCTGGTAGAGAGCTAGCCGCTGAGAACTGACACGGTTGCTTAGATGCACACATTATATATCCTGAGACTCACTGCCAGCGCGGTACTTTTACAATATAAGGAAGGTCACTCCCTTTACTCTACAAGAGCCCCCAGTTGCTCCCATTTCTCCTCAAGCCTGCAATGCCCCGAGGGCCTACTCACTAGTTCCTGGGGCCCTCTGTCGGTGGCATCCCTCTTGTTTTTCTCTCTTCAGCCTCACTGACATCTTGTTACTCTTTGTCAAGCCTTGGAAACTTCCCCAGGGCCTTTGTATCTTCTCTGTCTTCTGCATGAGTGGTTTTCTGCTCCTGAACACGTGCATAATTTGCTCTGCCTCCTGTACCTTTATAATTTGGGTTTCAAGCTTTCCCTCCCCAGTGATGCTTTCCAGACCTACTGCTTGGAAATGGCACTCTCCTGCCAGCCTTTGCCCCTGCACTCCCTATTTTTTTCCTTGATTTACTTTTCTCTGTAGTATTTTGTTGTTGTCTGATATTCTTTGTAACTTACTGCATTATTTTCATGATGGCTGTCCCACCTTCTACAATACAAACTATCTAAAGAGAAAGATTGCTTTCTGTTTATGCATAATGCTCATACACAACTAAACACCCAAAAAAGTTTATTTAGAAAATAATTCAATCAAACTAAAAATCCAAATTACTATGAATTTAAATATACACACTTATAAATATGCATGTATTTATAGGAGATTAGCTTAGTTTCCACTAGAATCATGTTAAAAGTTATTTTCATGACTTTTAAATAGTTTTTTAGTGATCTACTCCTCTGGTAGACCCATGAAAAGATGCTGAGATTCTATACTTTGTCTAATTCAGTCAGTTATTTACATGACCATTAAGCTAACTCAATCTATCTTAATTAACAAGAACACATTTAGTATCAGGTAACTGTATCAGTCAGATCTCCTGTTTCTTGACAGGATGCCCAATACCTACAACTTAAAGAGAAGCTTATTTGACTCACAGTGCAGAGAATACAGTCCATGGTCAATAGGCTCCAAGCCAGGAATTGCATGGCAGAAGGGACAGCACAGCAGAGCCAGGGAGCAGCACCAGAGAGGACAGGAAGAGGGACCAGACATAGTGTCCAAGACCTCCATGACCTTCTGACACATATCTGAGAACTTGCTTTTCTAATCTAGGCATTTCTTAATCCAGTGAAGTTGATATATCAGGATTAGTAGTCCCAGCAATTCACTTATCTGTTCCTGAATTTCTTATGGCTACTTTGAGGTTTAATTTCCCGGGTCCATTTAGGAGTCTGTGGGGCCAGATGTTTCCTTAAACATCTCTAGATGTTACCAGGAAAGTATTTTTTAAAAGCATAATTAACATGCAAACCAGCAGCACTAGCACTTGAGAAATCACACCCTAGTGTGCGACACCTTGACAGGTGAGCTGGAGAAGCAGTCTCAGAACCAAGCTCTTTCCAGCTTTTCCTCTCTTCATGCCACACAAGGGAGGTACTCTATTATGGTTTTTCTCTAGTCATCCCCCCAAAGCCTCTGCTAGAGTTTGAGATTATTTTATGATCCACTGGGATTGTGAGGCTAGGACTGCTGGGATTATGAGAGTGAGTGCCACACCCAGCTGGGGCGGGTAGCCTGAACGCACCTGAAGGAAGACAGACTTGCTCCCTGTTGCCACCGCTGCAGCTGCTCCTCCATTTTGCTCTCTGCTCTTTGCTGCTGCCGTGGAAGGTTGCTCTGTGCCACGTGCCACCCTGCCCTGGAGCCAGCTGAGTGTGGACTGAAACCTCCAGGAGCTGTGACCTGAATAAACCTTTTGTTCCTTCATTTTGAGTGCCAGGCATTTACCCCAGCAATGAGAAAAGAGTAACTGTGACACACTCTTTCTTAGAATTACCCTGTTTCACTGAGAAAACACCATGAAAAAAAAAAACAAAAAACATTGTCACTTGTCCAAATGCTCTCCTCAGGAATTTCATCGAGTAAGCAAAGGGGGAAAAGAATGAAAGTCACTGGTGAGCCTGAGAGCTGCCTCATGTGGGAGCCTTCATGGGTATGGTATGGTCATGACCCCTTTGCTCCTTCAGCTGCCTGGGACTTCCCATCTCTCCCCTCCTTTTTTCTTTTCTAAAGAGGGTATGTGAGACTCAATCCACAGGTAGGTACCTAGAAGTGCATCTGTACACATATCTCACAGCGAACACCACTACTTACTGTTATTGCATCTTATTGCGCTTCCCAATAATTTCCTTCGTTACACATAAGGAAATTAAGACACTAAGATGAGCGGGCACTCAGCAGCAAAGTGGCAGAGAGGAGACTCCCATGAAGGCAAATCATGGCTCCCAATTACTCACCTTCCATGCTTCTCCTGAGGCTTTTAGGAGAATCTCGTTCTCCCTACAGCATCCAGGGCAAGGCCTTCAGCACCCTGCACGGGGTCGGTGGCTCAGCCACATAAATGAATTCATGAAGAAGACATATCACCTGCAAGCAAATGGAACACAAGTGAAAGTCTCCCGTGACTGATGGCAAAGAAAGAAGATGAGAGGAAGTTCTGTAATCCTTCTCCAGCAAAAGCAACTTTCAGGAACTTCCAGGAAGCCAGGAAGAAAACAAATGCCAAATAGGAACAAAGTAACCCATAGATAAAAGCAAGCAATCTCTTAGCTGATAAAGGGCTTAGTAAACAGACTGCTTTGCTTGGTGTAAGTCTCTTTACCCTAATACAGAGCTCTGAAACGGTCCTTTCTTACATATGTTTTCTTATTCCTTTCCTGTGCTAGTATTTTCATGACCCTAAGTTCATACAGCTCCTTTTCTGGTGCCATGGGTGCACTGGGAGGGAGATCATAGCCAGTTGTAGAAATGTCCTGTTTTGAATACTTTCACTGTCTGCCACCAGAAGTACTAGAATCAGAAGCACTGTGTTGTCGTGTTTGTTTGTGTTTAAATGGGATAAAAGCAGGAGCTCTTAATTATAATTTCCACTGCTGGAAAAGGCAGCCACCAAGCATGGGCACTTAGGGACAAGTGACTTGTTAAATATTCTTCTCATCAAGTGACTTACCAGGTAAACCAATATCATAGGTCCAGAGGGGCCTCAAAATTGAATGGCGAAAATCACGAATGTGATTGTTGAATGTGACCCCCAGAGATTCTAATCGGTGATATTCAGGGCGGGCCTAAGAAATGAGAAGTTTTGTCAAGCAACCTAGATGATTCTGTTTTAGCTCCTGGTCAGCTCACATGCTGAGGAAGGCCACTCTAAGGAAGTGAGTCTAGAGTTTTAGATTTGTAAAGCCCTGAGCACATATGAAGTAGCTTTGAAACTTGGGCAGCTTCTATAACCCCCTGACCCTCTAATTCTTCAAATCGAAGGAGACAAGAAAGCCTAGCTTCACACCAAGAGAGCACCGGCCATGTTTTCTAGGGATGGAAGCTTTGGTGGTCATCTGCCTGAATATGTCACTGGTACTGGTGGCTTGTGGTACAGTAAGGACAAGGACAAATTTAGTAAACACTTAGTATATGCTTGCATCAACTGAGACAGGCAAGCTATCACAAAAATGCTGAAATACCTCTGACAACTGTCATCCAATATGAAGAATGTAATCATTCCAAGTAATAACTTTGAGTACATCTGCAAATGCAGTTGAAATGGACACTTTTCATGAAAGATATATATTACTGAAGTTAGTTGAAGGAAAACAGAAATCTAAAATAAACCAGAAGCTATTAAAGTTGGAGTACAATCAAAATTGAGCCCATAAGTAATCAAAATAGGTACAAAAGAAAAATACTAAATAGCATATCAGCATGTGGATTCCAGCTGAGCTTTTATGAGCAAGAAATGTTTATTCAAGAAGCAAAGAGGTTCACTGTTTGAAAATCTATTATATTCTAAACTCATTTATATATTTTAAAAGAAAAAAAAAAAACAAGCAGTCATCTCTAAAGATGTAGAATAAACACTTAAAGCGCTCAACATTCATTCAAGATGGGAAAAGCAGGGCTGGCTAAACAGCTTGGAGAATTAAAGGGCCAGCTTGGGTAGACACAGGGGCTGAGAGTTCGATCCCCTGGCCTACAGCACCGCCCTGCCCCAGGAATGTGCTGAAATGGCAATTGAGACTGGGCGTGGTGGCGCTGTAATCCCAGCACTTGAGAGGCTGTAAACAGGAGGATCACCGTGAGTCTGATCTATGCAGTGAGAGCCTGTGCACCCTGTCCTAAAATACAAAAAAAAAAAAAAAAAAAAAAAGGGTGGGAAAAGGAACTCGTAGTCATCCTTAATTAGCAAAGAAGTCCACTAAACTATCAAACAAAACCTACTGAACATCATACTAGGTGGTGAAACTACAGAACTATATCTTCTTCTATTCAGAAACGTAGCAACAGATTAAGAGCAGCGATGGAAACAGAAGACAAAAAGAAAATTATGGAGCAAGTCGCAGCCTCACACACCTACAGTCCTGATTGCTCAGGAGGTTGAAGCACAAGGATCTCCCAAGCCCGGGAGCTCAAGGATGAACTTGGCAACACCACAAGATCCTGAGTCAGAAAAGAGGAAAAGGTAGGAATATAAGGAATGAAAATTACAGAGACAACTCTCTGTATTTGTAGACAATACCATGTTCTTGTTAAAAATCACAAGCGCCATCAACATTATACTAGATCTAATTAAATAAACAAAGAGGAGAGATACAAGATAAATGTAAAAAAATTAGATACACTTCTTACAAGTCAACAATATGAAAATGTAATAGAAATGCATATAATCTGTGTAATAGAAATACATATTCCATTCAAATAGTGATTATGGTTAGATGTAATTGAGAAATGTCCCTCTCTTCTATTAAGAAAATGGAAAAAGGTTGTTGAAGGACATCAAGAAAGTGTTGATAAACAAATATATGTTAATTTCCTGGTTGGATAAGCTCAGTACGGGAAAGATGTCAATTCTTCATTATTAACTTAGAAATTCAAGTCATTCAAAACCAAATCTGAATGATATTCTTTGCTGAACTCAAATGACCAAGACTTACTCTGTGAGATATCAAGTTTTATTATTATGTTCCAGAAATTAAATCCACATGGTATTACCACAACTCCATATAGGCAAACAAATCAGTGAAAAATAATACAGGTTTTATGAAAAGAATCTTATACATATGGAAACTTGATATGTGACAAGTATAGCACTGTAGATCAATAGAATAAAAATGGGTTATCCAAATAAATGTTGTGGGTACAATATACGTGTATGTTTTTTCAGAAAAATATTAAATTACTTTCCTACCTCTACCACATCAAAAAATCAATTATAAGTAGACTAATACTATAAATATGAGAAATAAAACACTAAAACATTTTGAAGATAGGATAGCAAAGAATTATCCAATAACATGATAAATTTATAAACCATAAAATTGATATATACTTACCAAATTATTTAAATATATGAATAATACATCATAAAATGAGACAACAAGATATTTGGAGAAGGAATGTGCCATGGCAAAATTAATAAAGAATTAGCAGTAGAATATTCTTTTTTTTTTTGTAGTAGAATATTCTGAGTACTCTTCTCTGTAAAAAATAAGATAATCCAAATTTAAAAGTAGCCAAAGATATAAGAGTGAATAGCCAACACACTTAGGAAAAGATGCTTAACTTCACTAATAATCATATTGCTGTCCTCAAGATTTGCAAGAGAATAAATTTAATATGGCACACATAATTTATAAGAATATCTTCACTTGAAAAGTTTAGTACAGAAGAATGCAATACATCTATCCATGCACCAGAAACCACTCAAAATCCAGGGCCTGGATCCCACAGCAAGGTCCTACATGAGTCCACCTGAAGACTTAGAGCCGGTGGCGTTGTCCTCCAGAACTCCATCTGGAGGCCCAGGGCCCATAACAGTGTCTCATGTAAATCCATATCAAGGATCTGCACAAAGGAGGCCAAAGGGTCAGTGGTGGAAGCCAGAAAGTCTGTACCAGTGGGGTGAGCGTGCCAGCAGGCTGAGGGGCCTACACTAGAACAGAAATCTGTGCTCAAGGTTAGGGGGAGCAGTCCTCCCCGAAGTGAACCATAGCCAAGCTCGGCAACAGTGAGGTCCTGAGCTCCTCCAACAATGAGAACAGCCACGATGATATCAAGAAAGTGAATGTGACAGGCTTCTCTGGAGGATCGTCAGCACATCATCTCTCTCTCCAGGGCTGCTTTTTAGGCTACTGGAAGCCATAAGACACATTTAAAGCAAAATGTGGGGAAGTACGATCAGACTTGGGCTTTCCACATGCAACTCTGGCCATCTTCAACAGGGAAGACAAGATAGGATTGGCTTGGGAGGAGAACTACGGACGTGGATGCTGGCTGACCCCTTAGGAATCAACTGAAATAATTCAGGGGCAGGGGCACAGGGGATTGAACTAAGGTGTCTATGATTTAGCTGGTGACAAATATCCTCTTTTATGAGTTAGCAGTTCCGATGTCTCCGCTTCCTAAAACTTAGTGTTCAGCCTTGAAGCAGTTGCTTCATTGTTTCAGCCCTGAGTCATAACCTCTGTCAGATGGAAACCCGTTGTAAGAACTGACAGGGACAGCCAAGCTTTCACAGTCTTAGAACTCCATCACCTGCTCTAAGGACCTGTTTCCTCACCTGGAAGACTCTACCTGCATCTTCTGATAGCTCACTCTTAGTTTTACAGATGTACAGAAATTCTATGTCCTATTATCATCCTAAATTTACATATCTACTCACTCCCTTTTCACTTGTGTGTTCCCTCCCAGGCCCCAAAATAGTCTGTGAGAAAAAGAGACTTGATGCTTCCAGCGTCAGAGTTGTGAATGTAAATGTGTTAAAGCAATTGCACAGTGTTGGGCAGAGTGAAACCTATTTCTCTTTATGACTGTCATGAGAGTCACTTAAGATTACAAAAATAATTAGCTAGCAAAGAAAAATAAAGGTCTTATTTTCTGATTCCTGGATTACCAATGTTTCTGCACTTGACATCTGATCTCTTCAAGTTTTTTTAAAAGAATGCAAGTGGTGGGCCAGCCTGACAGCTCAGTGGACTAAAGTACCCGTTTGGGCAGAGCACAGTGGCTGGGGTTCCATCCCTGGCATGCCCTGCTGGCCCCATCTCTGGGGCATGCTGAGGTGACGACTGAGACTGGAGACTGGACGTGGTGGTGTGCGTGTGCATTCCAGCACTTGGGAGGCTGAAAACAGGAGAATCGCTATAATTCTGTCTGTAGATCCCGTCCTTAATACAAGAAAAAAGAATACAAAATAGTAAAAAGAACAACACACACATTAGAGACAATACAAAGTCTCATTAAACAAAGTAATAGGAGTTTGACAATGGTTGGTGCACTGTATAAAGTTATCTTCATTATTGGTTATTTAGGATACTAGATATAAACCTGCAAAATCGGTTTTTAAAAAGTCATAAGAAATTAAAAAGGGGAAGAAGGGAAGGCGCCAAGATAGCTCAGTGGTCTAAAGTACCTGTTTAGAGAAGCTTAGGCAAGGGTGGAGAGGCAGTGGTTCAATCCTGGGCACTACACACTGTGCCAGCCCCACCCGCAGGGTGAGCTGAGCCAGCCACAAAAAAAAAAAAAAAAAGAGAGAGAGAGAAGAAAATAAATAAATAAATAGTTCAGCATTAATGGCTCCTTTCAGCAGACCAGCAGTATCCTGCACATATACCAGGATACCAAGCTATCCTGCACATATACATAAATATTGATACCTATTCTCTTACCTTCTAGAACCATTGGTAGAATCAGACAAGATGATAAAATGAAGAACTGTGAGTTTTCCCCAAAATCCAAGCTTTGTGCTTCAAATGTTTTATAAAGAGGAAACAATGCTTCCAGTGACTAAGAAGAATTCACAAAAGACTATATGGGCCACGTCCAAATCAAGAAAAAATCAGTTTCAGCTTGGTGTGTGACATTCGGGAGTAGATGCTCTTGTGTGCAAGATGGGGATACATGACGTAGGACGAGAGGGGGACCGCGGATCCGTCTCACGAAAGGCTGGCAGTGCTCTGAGGTGGGCAGGGGTCCTGACTGGTCACATCTGGTGTGATCCTTTCGGCTCTCTGAGTACATTTTTCTTGGTTTGTTCCATTTAAGAAGCTGAAGGGAGAGAAAGTCTCTGGAACTTACAAGGATGAAAGACGGAGACAATGGACAATAAAGAATATACATTTGGCAGTATATTCATGTGTACACCTGTGACCCACCGATCTACTATTTATTGATGATGAATGAATTAACGAATAAAAGCATATTGCCAGGCACTGTGGTAAGGCCAACTATTAGACACTATACTACATCTGGTGGCAAAGAAAGACAGGAATTTTATCTTAGGGCATTTGATGGGAATTGAAAGACAGGTATGAAACAAATACAAGTGTGATGTGTTCCCATTTTGCTGAATTTTTTTTTTTTTTTACTTTCCAATTTCTTTTATTTCCATAATTTTATTGAATAACAAATTTCAATGAGGCAGTTTCAAATCAAATTAATAAAACAGATTCAATAATTAATACACTGCATATTGTTTTCTTAGTGGTTATTTTTTTTTCTTTTTCTTTTTTTGTCTTTTTGAGACAGGGTCTCATTATGCAGTTCAGGCTGGCCTTAAGCTCACTTTGTAGCTCAGGCTGGTCTCGAACTCACAACAATCCTCCTGCCTCAGCCTCCCGAGTGCTGGGATTACAGGCCTGTGCCACCACGCCTGGCTTGTGGTTATTTGTTGTACAAAGTGCAGACATGATATTCTATTTACAAACACTATTGCCTCTTGAGGCTGGAATCAGGCTGCAGGTCCCTTGGGCTCAGGCACCAGCCTCAGAGCCCTGTCACTTTTTATTTATTGATTGATTGATTTAGGCAGAACCGTGAATTGAACTCAGGCCCTTGCACTTGCCAGGCAAGCGTTTATTGTACTGAGCCATCTCCCAGCCCCTACAAACACTATTAGAGCAGATTCCTCTATTCAATGAATTAAGAGAATGTAGCTGTATACCTTTTACTTAAAGCTGATTTATAGTACAGTTTCAATAATTAATACTTTTTACATTGGTATCTTCCTAGTGGTTATCCATAGTACAAGAAGCAGACAGGATATCCTGTCCAAACACTATTAGTACAAATATTTCTTCTCATTCACTGATAAGAGATGTCTGCTGAAATAGTATCTGTAAATATAATATCATGTATGCACCTTGTACAATACCAAAACGTTATGAAAACAGTTTGCAATGTATTAATTCATCGACTCTGTATGGTTAAGGTGTCTTGAAACTGTCTGATTGACATTTGTATTTTAATAAAATAAAAATAATTGAAAAAAAATACTTGATGTAAAATATCTGTTCCAAATTATGCCTAAGATTAGACAGACAGGGTAAAGTGAACTGTATATGTTGCAGGGTAATAATCAGCTTCTCTCCTGGATGGTTAACAACCTAACCTAAGTTTGCAGACCAAAAATTGGAGAAATGAAGGGGCTGCAAGGTCAGCCAACATTTTGTCCCTAGCCTTTCAAGGTCAGTGAAGACTCAGGACATAGGAGAACATGTACTATAACACGGAATTAAGTTGTGCCCAAATTTTCTGATCAAGGAGATTATGGAGCCACAGAGGAATGCTATTGATGATGTATAGTGTACCTAAGGAGAGTCACATGGAGAGAAAACTTTCTCTCAGGCTTGAGTAAATTGGTCAAGCAATGGCCATGACTCATCCACATGGCTGACACTGACAAAGGATCTACAAAGTGAGGTAAAAGCTTACAGGATAAACCCTGTGGGGACTTGACTGACCTTATCAGATACAAAAGTTACATTTCTTGGTATATAGGTCTTGGTTTATCTTGGTCTTAACCATCCAGCAGAAAAGTATAAAAATGAGGTATATAAAGTAAAGCCATAATAATATGCTAAGCTGTAAATGGCTCTAGTTAACAACTTCTTCAGATAACCCACTACTATTGTGGACTGCTGAACTGTGTTGGATTGTTTCGCTGAATTCAAGCACCTATAATAATTGAATGACAATAGAATACCCATCTCTGACAGGATTAAACAAAGAAAAGGGGATACAAAGGAAGGATCATTCTTTATTTGTATATACAGAACAGTTAGGATAAATATTCAGCTACTTTCATTTTGCTGAATTGACCCTAAGAAGATGTCCCTAACAAAAGGACCCAGTAATAAAAGGAAATACTGAAAAGATTCTTTTCTTTGTCACCTTTCTATTATGCAGAGTAGAAATAGACTATAAAGCAATTCAATTTTAATATGTAAGTTCAAATCCTGGAGTAAATTCTAAATTTGAATTTTTTTAAAGATAATTTTAAAAAATTATGTTTTACATTGGTACCTTGGTTCAAGAATGTACAGTAGTTGTTCACTATTTTGAGGTTCGACTTTTGCAGGCTCTGTTTCACAGATTTTCAAAAAATATTAACCTAAATTATTTACTGCAGATTTTTCACAATATCGTGGGATTTTGCGGTTCCGTACAGTATATATATGTTGTTAAAATTACGTAGGTTTACAAGTTTAGAAAATCGTTAACAACATTAGAAGTGTTTTTAAAAGTTTGGGAAAGGTTTATAAGAGTGGAGGAAAGGTTTATAAAGCCTTAAAATATATACAAATACTAAACCAGATATAACACCGCTACTTTGCTGATTCTCACCGCGGGAGCGTCTGGAACTCAGCCTCTGTGAGAGGTGAAAGATCGCTGTAAATTTCCCTGGTTCGGCCTACAAACCAAAGTGGAGAACTGAATCAGATTCAGTGGTTAGATTCAATGTTGGCTTCTAGGAGAAATTTGATTCAACTCTCATTCAGTTCGATTTGCAACCAGAATGGTATAAAGAATTAAGTTCATGGACCAAGGTGCCACTGTATTTTTGTTGAGATCCTAGACCCTTCCTGTCTTTTGGGTCCTGACCGTGAGATTTTCCGCAGCCAGCACCACAGTGCACCACCTCCGGCCAGGCCCCGGAGCATGCTGTGAATCAATCACGGGTAGAAAAGGCTAAAACTGTGAGCCAAAGCAAACCGTTTCTCTTCATAAGTGGATCGTCTCAGGTACTCATTACAGCGTTCATTGCTTTAACTGTAAAGTGGCTGCAGGAACTCAGTGTGACCACAGCTCTGCGCTGCTTTGTATTCATTTGCAGTTCTTTCAGTCATGCTGCCTGCCAGTGAGGCATTGCGACCTTCAGGTTATAGATTTGCATTTTGGATGACTCAGTGAAGTGAAGGTCCCATACCTAAGACCATTTATGTCACTCAAAGCCATCTGATTTCAAATCCTGGAATATTTTCAGCTCATTGTGGTCTTCTCTAAGGGTAAGGTTGTTCATTTATGTGTGTTAGATTATTTATGAGTTGATTGTTCACAGGTAGGAGATCCAGGCACATGATAGGAAAATAAATACTAAAGTAGGGAAAGTAAGCCTTCCATCCTTTCCTGTACCACCTCCACCCAATTCTTCTCCCTCGACACCATCAGCCAGTGAGGAGTTTTCAGTCTGTTCATCTTCTTTTTCCACAAAGGTGACTTTGTAGACAGCGAAGCCCTAACAACTGGACCACAGAGACCAAGTGACCATAAGATAGAGGCTGTACAGTAGGGATCTCGACTGTAGCTAAAGAGAAGCATTTACAAGAGGCAAACGTTATGGGTGCTGATCGTATCAAGGTGACTCGGGAAATGCTCTTTTCTCCCAGGGACTTTAAGCTACTCGATAAAAGAAACAATGCGGATGTGAGTCTGTCAGGACTGTCCATTGATTGTGGCCAATGTGAGCCTCTCTGGGAAAGGTTTGGCCTGCCGAACGCGGAGCTCTGCATTTGTATCTAAAGAGGCTGACAGCTGAAAGCTGTTCGCTGGCACCACTTCCAGCAGCTGAGACAACAGATCCTTTCTTGATGTCAACTCTGAGCAGAAAAACACAACATCCATCACCATAATTTGATACAAGGGTCTAGAGTCAGAGTTGCGCAGACTTAATATAGAAATCTGGCTTGTAAACTTTTTCAGTGAGTTTATGAAAGCTATTTAATCTCCCTGCTTTATCTCCTGTAACATAAAGGTAGTAATAGTTATTATGGGGCTACTGTTCCCTGTAAATAAGGTGATAATATGCAGAGAACTTAGCACAAAATTCTCAGCTATTCCTGGTATCCTGAATGATTTATAAACCAAAGTTGAGCAGTTAAAATAATGCATGTGTCACATATATGCATGACCACTTATGCCCAGATCATTTCTTCCTCTAGTTTTCCTTCTCGTTGCTTTCTGAATCCTGATTCCAAGTCCTCCTGTGGCTTTGTCCGAATGAGCATTTGGCCCTGTGGGGCAAGGTGAGGCTGGTGGGGATCAGGGTGTGGAAACGCTTTGTTGTGTTTGGTTGCTGCATCCGTAGCCCCAGCGACTCAGCTGCAGCCTGGCTCTGTGAGCACCCTGGTTCCTCTTAGATTTATGTCACCTGGGCTGTGTGCACTTGCACAAGAATGAACTGTCCAGGTTGCTTCCTACCCTGACACTCTTCCGAGACACCTTAATCATTTGATCAAAGGCTTCCACTTGCAGGCAAAGCAGAGCATGATTTGACCAGGTCTAATTTTTCCATGAACGTGGGTGTGTTTTTATTTCTGTCCCCATCAAGGAATAAACGAGAAAGAAAATGGGAGGAAAACGCATATGTTATTTCTTTGCTGCCATCTGAAACAGCCAAGCTGAGAGCCAATTTATTCGGCGTAATTCATTCCAGATTTCCCATGGAATAAACAGTATTCCTGAGAGTTCTCAGATGTATGGCCAATAGAGATCTAGTTGCCCAAGTCGGCTAATGTCAAACATGCAGGTAGCGCTCAGTGAGGGAGCAAGGGTGTGCAGGGTGGATTTGGAGATATTCTCTGAGAAGCCCTTGGGACTCCAGAGCTATGTGATGTGACAGCTGCCTTGCCTACCCTAACCCCAACTCAGTGGCCTGTTAGGGTCCCTGGAAACAACATTGTGTTTCATTGCTCAAAAGTTGCCTCAAATCTGCAGAGAAAAAGGGTATCTTTTTCTGAGGAAGGAAAACAAAAGGAATTTTCTTTAAGCCCTTTCTCTTGCCCAAATCCTATTATTTCTCTAAAGTTTTGTGACTCTATCCTATGCTGATACAGCACTCCTGTAGCAGTTGCCCGTAGTTCTCGTGTAAAGAAAGAGAAACTTAGGGCTGGGGCATGGCTCAGTAGAATAAGCGCTTGCCTGGCAAGGGCAAGGGCAAGGGCCTGAGTTCAACTCCTGGTTCTCAAAAAAAAAAGAAAAAAAGAAAGAGAAACTTGACTGCTTGCTAAAAATCTGTTGTGTGTATTTTGCTTCTTGGAGGTAGATAGTGGTGGAATTCAGATTTTCTTCTTTTGTTCCCTTGCTGTGTGAATTTGGGCAAGTGAGGTCTCCAGACCTTTTTACTTGATTGAGGAATAAAGATAGTATTTTCAAGGTCTCAAGTAATAAAACAACCCAGCTAACAACTCAGCGTGGTGACCTTGAGTGCATGCTGAGGTCCCTGAAGGATCACAGGGCCCCTGGCAGGGCGCCAGTTTGCCAGCCATCTGTTCTCAGATCCACCCCCACCTTTGCCTGCCTCCCTGGAGTGGCACAGGTGATCCTGGAGGGCAGTGTTTTGGGGCTCCTGGAGGGAGAGTGCCAGCCGGGTTGAGGCTCAGATGAGGTAGAGGAGAGGAGGGGCCAGGGCTGCCTCCACTCCTGGGTTCAGACAGTGTCTCTGATCCTTGCTGGGACTTCTCTCTGGACACCGCACAAGCCTACCGGTTCTCTCTCTCTCAAGGTGACTCTGTGCTTTGGGCTCAGGCAATGTAATTTCTCCTTTGTCCCACAGCACTGGGTTGACAGTGGATTCCTGCGGTTGCCCAGCTCCCATATTTCCCTAGGCTTTCTTTAGTTCTAGGAATTTTTTTTTTTTTTTTTT
>PVKA01046388.1:0-14963 GCA_004027165.1 Ctenomys sociabilis
ATTTTTACCATAGTGAAAATGACAAAGTTCAGCCAACATTTTCTGTAAAAGCCACATAGTAAAAGTGTTAGGCTTTATAGCCAGGATGTCTCTGTCCTAACCACTGAACTCTGCCACTGTAGAGCATAGACAGATAAGGGCAGCTACATTCCAACAAAATTTTAGTTTATACATCCTGAATTTTTTCTATGTATTTAGTACAGAATCTATGGGGTTATACTGAATTTTTAACTTAATATAATTTTCACATGTAATAAGCTATTATTTTTTTCTTTTTTAACCATTTAAAAATGTAAAACTCATTCTTAACTCACAGTACATACAAAAACAGCACCAGGCCACATCTGAACCCTGGGTTAGAATCTGGCAAGCCCTACTGCAGGAAATAAAAGAGGAGAGCCTGGGTGCAAGGCAATAACATAGAAAAAAATGGGGTGCCTCTCTCACGACCCAAGAATGGAAATCTACAGCAACAGTCACCATTACAGAATGCAGAATTTTTTGCAACTTGACAAAGCCCATAGCTCTGTTTTAAGATAACCTCTAAATTGCTGAAAATTAATAATTAAACATAAAGTAGTGATTACCAATGTACAGTACAGAACATGCTCTGAGAATTCGCAGAATAATTTTCTTTCCTCTTTCCTTCCATTTTTCCATTTACTGACTTTTTTTGACACACAGAGAGAGAAAGAGGGAGAGACAGAGACAGAGACAGAGACTCACTATTGCAACCCAGGTTGGCCTTAGACTTGCAGCATTTCTCCTGCTTCAGCTTCCTGAGTGCTAGGATTACATTTATAGGCCTGCATCACCACTCTTAGCTGCTTCAGTGATTAAAAGAGATACATAAATGTAGTATGATTATGCATAGTTTGAACTATTGGGGTTTTGGTTTTTTTTATTTGTTTGTTTGTTTGTTTTTACTAAATCTAACAGAAACATAAGGAACCCAAACTACTATTATTTCAAACATCCAGCTATTAAAACTGTAGTTGTAAAGCACCTACACCAGCAGGGGCCCGGGTTCCATCCCCAGGCCTGCCATGCGGGCCCTGCCCCCAGGGCACACTGAGACAGCAATTGAGACTGGGCATGGCGGTGGATGCCTATAATCCCAGATCTTGGGAGGATCTTGGGTGGATCACTGCAAGTCCAATCTAGTAGTAAGACCCTGAACACCCTGTAGAGCCTGTCCTAAAATATAAGAAAAAGGAAGAAGAAGAAGAAGAAGAAGAAGAAGAAGAAGAAGAAGAAGAAGAAGAAGAAGAAGAAGAAGAAGAAGAAGAAGAAGAAGAAGAAGAAGAAGAAGAAGAAGTTGTTATTTTTCAAAAGACTAATTTTAGCACACCCGACAGTCAAGGGACACAAAACTGTGCACAAAGGCTTTCTTGGTGGTGGGCTCTGCTACTCCCCTGTATAAAAATAAAACAGCATTAATTGTCTTTTTCTCCACATTCTCCGTGTGCTGTATGTGCGCATATGTACACTCAAGTGTACCTTTCCCCAACCTTTACTTTTATGCACACTTGGAAATAAAAACTTTCATTAAATTCATTTATCTTTTGGATTAGCTGAAGGAGAGCTTTGTAGACATTAATGTAGCATAGAAAATCAATACATCACAATTAGTGAAAGGCAATTGGAAAGCCTCCTGGCTTTTATTTTATTTTTACTCAGACACATTCAGTTTGTTTGAACAGAGAATAATTTTGCTATTCACTCCATGAGAGCCAGAATTCTTGAACCAATGAAGCCAATGGACACTAATGAAAAGGCATTTTTCATGTCCGTTACATTTGACTCAACACCAAGCTGCTTAATGAATTACATTTGAGTTTCACCTTAGAGCTGATTAAATATTAACATTTGGAACAAAAACACAGCTGTATTTGGTAGGCTAATAGTGAGCCACAAAGTGGCTTCGAGCAATCAATTCCAAAAGTACAGTATAGGAGACACTATTAAATAGGATTTTAGCCAATAAGCCAATATTTTAAGCTAGAAAGCCATGACCATGGCTGGGGAGATATCTCAGAGGTCTAAGCACAAAGACCCAAGTTTGATCCCAGGTATCACATGTTGTGATCAGGATGGAAATCAGGAGTGGTGGTGTATGCCTGTAATCCCAGCACTGGAGAGGCTGAGACAGGAGGATCACTATGAGTCTGAACTGCATAGTAAGACCCTGTATCCAATAAATAAAGTAAAATAAAAAGAGATTAGGTAGGATGTTCCTCCTGCCCATCCAAGTAGATTCTGATCCACTTCTTTTAGCTGGATATTAGATTCCCAGTAAGGAATCATAAATAAGACTTGTTTCTTTTAGGATGGTCAAATCATAGTTTCAGAGGTTGGCCCAGTTTTTTGTTTGTTTTTATTTGTTTGTTTGTTTGTTGGCTCAGTTTTTTAACAGGTATAGACTTGGTATCTTCCTTCAAGGTGAGTATGTTTCTGACAACCCCTTAGAGGTTTCTGTTCTCAGGGAAAGAAGTGGATATCAATGCTGCCTACAGGGGCGCGGGGTTAAGGGCCAATGCATCCCAGCCCAGGTTGTTGGCAGACACCAATTTCAAATAGAGCAGCACATCATGATGAAAACACAAAACGCATCCATGCTGTTCCTTCATTATCTAAGGATGGCCACACTGGAAAAAGATTGATAAAGCTGAATAATCTTTTTTTTAAAAGAAAAAAGGTTCTTTCTTACTTAAATGGGATTTAGGAAAATTAATACTTGATTCTGATTTAAAAGTTGTTTTGAATAGCTAAATTGTAAGAGTCCCCAAAAGAACAACTATTTCAATTCAATTAATTAATTTTATAATTCTAGGTACGGCTGGATTATGCATACCAATAATCCCAGAAAGTAGGAGGCTGAATCAGGAATATTGCTGTGCGTTTGAGACTAGCCTGGGCTACATAGTGAATTCAAGGCCAGCCTGAAATACATAGCAAGATCCTGTCTCCAAAAAGCTGATTTATGATAGCATTGAGGTAAAATCAACACAAGGAACTGCACATGCTTAAGGGGTACAAATTGACCAGTATTAACATATGCATACATACATGAAACCTTCATAACAATCAAGATAATGCCATTACCCAAAAATTTTCTGTCACCTCTTGGTAATTAATTTAATCCATCCCCAACTCTGTCTCCAGTCAACTACCAACATACTTGTGGGGCTTGTTTGCTTTTGTCTTATTTTGTTCCACGATGATCAGAAGATCCTTTACTGAACTCTTTTCCTTACTGAGCCAGACATTCATCTGTACCACTGCAGACTTAATCAGTGAAGTCGTGAGGAGGACGGTGGCCATCCTCTTCACAGCCAATGGGCCAGGCTGTCCCCAGGGTCTTGTAATAGTTCCACAAAGCCATCCAGCTAAAGATTAAGGCCACATCTGTCAGACAATGTCGGAATTCCCATCAAACATGCTATTTCCACTGTGTTTCAGTCTGTCTTTTGAAGTTTCCGTGAGCAGCGACAATTCTATCTCAAATCCTGGTCCTGGACTGTTCTCAGTGTTCAGTTTCACTGCAATCCTTATTGCTTTCCATCCTTACTCCTTTCCAGTTACCAGATACCTTGAGAAAGTCATCACAAACCATTTTACAGAAGAGATCCAAGGAGCCCAGCTTGGCCAACAACGCATGAACAGGATCTCTCCCTTCATTTACCCTGTAGACCCTTCCATAAAGGGTGTACAGGGTCTCACTACTAGATTGGACTCATAGTGATCCACTTGTTTACAGCCTCCCAAGAGCTGGGATTACAGGCTTGCACTACCACGCCCAGTCTCAATCACCATCTCAGTGCATCCCAGCGGAGGGGCCAGCATGCCAGGCCCAGGGATCAAACCCCCAGCCCCTGCACCTGCTTGTAGGCACTTGAATCTGCTGAGCTATTTGGCCAGCTCGGCTCTCTCCCTTCAAATGAGAATTCTTGTTCTGTAATCTTCTCAGGAGTTCTATGCAGAAATGAACCTCCACACCAGTAGCAGTGACCTTCATAACATTTGCAGTGAATTCTCCTGCTCTCCTATATCTTCCTCCCTAGCTCCTCATGGTTGCTTCTTGATGTCACTTCCCAAACAAATGAACCAATCCAAGTTCCCATCTGGGCCTCTTTTGGGAGAATTTAAACTGCACTGTACTCAGCAAATGTCAGACTCAGTTCCAAGATATGATGTTACCAAGATTTAACCTAGTTGAAATGCTGGCTGGAGAAACAAGGAACTTACAGATCTAGATGGTGGTTCTAGAAATCTGAAGGACAGAACATGAATGGGAAGATCAGACTTTTTATTTTTCTGTATTTAATCAGCTTTAACATGCACAGTTTCAGCTACTTGAAAGTTGGCGCTTATCTCTTGACTCGGCACTCATAACAGGTTTTGGTTCTTGTCCTGTAAGATGGGACTGCTGTGTTCCAATTGTAATAACACAGCAGCTTCATGATCCTCCTGGGTCTAAACTTGAGAACTCTGTGGGAAAACACTCCACCTCCTTGCAAGCACTGTGAAGGCTGATATTAACACTGCTGACTCACTCAGTGTCCAAAATTGTAATGAGCTTATGGTAGTTTGGATCTGGAATTCCCCCAAAAATCCATGTATAAGGACTTGGACCTCCGCAAGTGGAACTGTGGAGAAGTGGAGGAACCCTGAAGAGCTGCGGCTGGGTGGAAGGTCTTCCTGTCACTGAGGTGACCCTTGAGGGGCCTCTGGGACCCCAGCCCTTCCCCCTTCTATAGCAATGTGCTGCCTCGCCTAAAAGCAACAGGCCCAACTGCTCCTGCACTAAAGCCTCTGAAACTGTGAGTATAAAGAAACCTTTTCTATTTTCTAAGTTGATTAACTTGGGTATTTGTCATAGTGAAGGAAATCAAACTTTTCACTGATTTTTTTTCTAGATTTTGTTGTTTTACTATATTTTTTTATTTACTGAACACAGAGTCTCACTATGCTGTTCAGACTCATAGTGATCCTCCTGTCCTAGCCTCCCCAGTGCTGGGATTACAAGAATGCATCACTACACCCAGTTCTTGGACCAGCATGGGAATACCGGGAATCAAACTCATGTTCTTGTGCCTGCCAGGCAGGCGCTTAGACCACCGAGCTATCTCCCCAGCACACTTTACTGTACTTTTAATACATTCATGGCTTTGTTCCTTTTAGAAAGAAAATTAAACACACTTACTTCTTGATTCTGTAGTAGAAGCTCAAGAAGAAAACAGACTGTCACAGATCTCAAAGCCCTGATCTGAAGATGCTTTGCTTCTCTTCATTCATACACTACTAAGAGGGGAGATGAGCCTTTGATGAGATAAGAAATGCACATTTTAAAGTAGGAATCTTATCCCCCTTCCAAGGCTTCCTTCAGACACAGCCTTCACTATACAACTTTCTAGAATCCCCCTCTCGATGATCTCCCTTGCATATCTATCCCAACAAAAGAAAGAACAGGGCCAGGCCTAGTGGAAGATTTAATTTCCCTCTTTCCTGTCATCACAGTTTATGAAAACCTTTCCCATGAGTTCAGGAGATATTTTTACTCAGAAATTGTATTTTCTGAGATTCAGTCACCTGAGTTCTGGATATATCTGGGACATGAACATGAAGTTTTAAGCATGTGCCTGCTCCTATCAGTATCTGAAATGAACCCTTATCCATCTCTGACAGCCCACATACATGGTCCTAAGGATAATGAGAACTTGCATATGCTAGTAGATCAGAAGGCATTTATCCAATACAGAGCACTGTGGTTGATTCCAAAATGTTCCCCCAAACAGCCCATTATGTTGAAGGCTTCAAGCTCAGACTTTTGGGAGGTGACTGGGTCATAAAAGCTCTAATTTCATCAGTAGATTGATTCAATGAAAAGATAATAGTATGATCACATTATTCAGAAGGGACAGACACAGGAGGAGGAGCCCAGCTGAAGAGAGTAGATCTTAAACACATGGGCCAGTGCAGCACACGTGCACACAAAAAGAAAAAAAATTTTGATGAATATTTAAGGCTTTATGTTTGTTTGCTTGTTTTGCTCTGTTTGTCTTTTTAAGACAGGGTTTCACTATGCTGTTCAGGCCAGCTTTGAACTCACTTTGTAACCCAGCCTGTCCTCAAATTCACAGTGATCCTCCTGCCTCAGCCTCCTGAACGCTGCAATTATAAGGGTGCATCACCATGTCTGGCCCTTCTTTAGCACACGTATCTCATCATTCTTGCCCCTTTCTGAAGTATTTCTGGAAACCCTCTTTCATGAATATCTTTATCTGTGCTGTTGCAACTGGCACAATGTCCTGAATCAATACAAAATGCTTATCGTACTTTTTATTATTACTATGTATATTACATAATAATGCCATCAGTTATTATTAGAAGAAATCAATAATAGATAGTCATTATAACCCTTGTTTCAAAACATACATATTTATAATTATAAACTATTAATGTCTTACATTTAAATTTTTCTATAATATTTTATTCATTTACTTTTTACTTATTTTGCTAGCATGATAATATATATGGAATTCAATAAAAGAAACTTTTCATTGAGCTTCAGAAAAATTATTACTATGTATTTAGTACAAGGTCTCCAGGGTCTCATTACATAGATCAAACTCGTAGTGACCCTCCTGTTTCAGCCTCCCAAATGCTGAGATTATACGCATGTGCCACTATGCCTAGTCTCAATCACTGCCTCAGTGCGCCCTGAGGGTGGGACCAGCATGGCACACTAGGGATCTCGTGGTCATTTTTAATTTGATAAAGAGCAAGAAGTCATGCTCATCAGACATGCTCAATAAAGTAGACAAGGACACATCATAGTTTTACAAGCCTGCTGTTCCATTGGATGGCACTTGGCAACAGCCTTCACAGTATTTTTTTTCATACCTCATAAAGATACTCACAGAAGAGGGCTTCCAGAACCACCTCAGAAAGCAATGAGAATGATAGGATGATTATGTTCAAAGTGTGGGGCTTGCTTCGAGGAGGATTAATGGCAATATGTCTTTTACTGTATTTTTTTTTTTTGGCTTGGACACACATTGTATGTATTTATCAGTCTGTGCATTTGGTCCCCAGCCCCCACCTTCCCAGCTCTTACTCTTACTGTCTGTCTGTCTCTCCTCTTCTTCTTCTTCTTCTTCTTCTTCTTCTTCTTCTTCTTCTTCTTCTTCTTCTTCTTCTTCTTCTTCTTCTTCTTCTTCTTCTTCTTCTTCTTGTTCTTGCCTGGCCTCTTCCAGGCTCTCCCACCAGGAAGTCTCTGCTTGCCTCAGGCCTAAAAGCAATTGAGACAGTCTGTGGGCCATGGACTGAATACTCTGAAACCATGAGCCAAAAACAAGTCTGCCTCACTTAAATTGCTCTCAGATACTCTATCACAGTGGCAGAAAGTGGGCTAATACACACACATTCATTTTGAGATTCATAATCAGCATACTTTAACAAATTATTGCTAACTGACAGCTTGCACAAGGCACCAACATTTTCTCTGCCTCAGTGTCTCCCCTACTATGAAAGGGGAAAAATAGAACACAAGGAGGAGGCAATGTGAGCAGCATTCTCCAGACGAACCAGATATCCAATGACATCAAATCATCTTGACCAGCAGTTGGGAGATATTTCTAAGAAGTCACTTATGGCAATGTTCAAAAACAGAAATTCTAAAAATGGTGACATTTTTCAAAGGAGAATGTCTTTAGCCAAAAAAAAAAAAAAAAAGAGAGAGAGAGAATGCTTTTGGCAGCTGTGAGTACTGGTGTATATTTTAAACTGTTGAATAGTTATTCTTTTTAAGAGTATTATTGTTATAAACTGATAGAAGGACTGCAAGTGGTAATCACTATACTTTATTATCACTAGAAGATATAGTGGAAACCTTTAAAGAGACCACTGAAGAGTTACCTATGACAGCTTTTGGGCTTGTTCTACTTTCCTGTCAATGCCTCCAAACAGAAGATACAGCACCCTCTCACCCATTACAACCCAAAGAGTCATAGTAAGTGTGGTAAAAAGCCACAATTCAGGCTGGGGAGATGCTCGGTGGACTAAATACCTGCCTGGCAAGCACAAGACCTGGGTTCAATCCCCGGCCACCAAAGCCAGGCCTGGAGGTACACCCCTGTAACAGGAGGATCACTACCAGTCTGAACTGCATAGCAAGATCCTGTGCCAAATAAATAAATAAAAGATTTTTTTTTAAGCCACAGTTTACCTCCCAGATGCTGATCTCTAAGTAAATTTTTCACCACTCAATTCTATTAAATATTATACATTTAATTATATTCTTAAGTGTCACACCCCACTGGCATTTGAGGGACTACGAAAACATCATATTTGAGGAGGGAAATCTGTAATGTGGGAAGCAGCAATGAATGTAAATTTTATGCCTCTTTGTATTCTTCCATTTTTCTTCTTCTTTGTATTCTACATGCCTGGAATTATTAGGGAATATTCTAGGAGCTGTTATAACTCTACCAGAGTTATAAATTGAATATGGCCATGAAATTTAAACAACCCCAGTTCATTCACAAAAGTTCACACAGCCTCAGTAAATGGAAATCAAGGATGAAAATGGGTGACAGGGCAGGAGCACAGGCTTTTACATGACACAGACGTGGGCTGGATCTCTGCGCTGCTGCACACTCAGAATTCTTGAACATCTTACCTCTGACATCCTGCACCTGGGTTTAAATCTTGACCCTACCATCTGTGAACTGTGACTTGATACAGCCTCCTAACTTTCTGTGTCGAGTACCTCATTGCAAATTGGGGAGAAAGTCGTGCCTATTTTATAGGCTTGTTCTATGTATTAAGGGACACAACGCACGTGAAAAGCTTATAACAGTGCTCAGCACATAAGTAGAATTCAGTACTGGTTGTTGATATCACTACTATCATCATCATTATTAACTAATAATATGTCCCTATTCAAGTTATTACTTTCAGTATGCTTCAGTCTTCCCTTCAATAAAACAGGTACAATAAGATTATAAGATTAAAATGAGACAGTGCATGAGGAATTCTCCAGGGAAACGCCTGGTTAAACAGGCTCTTGCCCAGTCATACATTAAAATGTCAGCTGAATGTCCTAAATTTAATGGTCACTAGTCAAGACACACCACACACTTTGAAGCAACCGAAGGCAGTAAGGCCTGGCATGGTAGCTAGCTTTATTTATTGTCAAGGCCAGCACATTCATCAACTCCCCTCATTAAAATTTGCCAATTAATGAGCAGTGGCATACCCCTTAGCAAAGGTCAGCAGCAACCTAAGCAAACTTATCAAAAATTCAAAGAGGTGCAGAGTTTGGGAAAAGTTCATTCTTCCCTTAATTAACGGATCTAATTACAATCCTGACATAACAAAATGCAAAATGCACTCTTCAAAAGACACCAAGTCAAAGGTTTAACAGCCCAGATAACCTTCTCCTTTGGTACAGCCTGACCTAAATGTACGGGAGGAGGGAGGAGGGAATCTTAGCGTACAGTCAACAGGGTTGATGAAAGGCTTTTTCAAGAAACTAAAGCTTAGTAGCACATCAGAATCCCAAGGCAACAAAGGAATTGAGAGGGAATGAAAACGCTCCCACATCCAGGGATGTGGGTGAGCACAGAGTGAAGGCTCTCACTAATCTCCCTTCTTAGCAGACGTCAAAGTATTTACTGGGTGACCTTTCCTGGCTAGTTATGAATAGCACTTTAACATCCTAAAGAGTCTAGATCTGTAATTGATGCCTCATTTAGATAAAAACCTAAAATACAATGAGACAGAGTGGATATGCTGTGCTTAAATTGTTTCTGAAATAGCAGGTTCAGAATTTCAAACCAGGTCCCACTAACCAAAGGCACTGGAAAAGGCAACCTGACCTCCCACTCATCCACTCAGGGAGCTGCCATCTTGGGAGGGTAAGATCTGTCTGCTCTATGACCTAGGATCAGTTTCAGAGAGGACTTCAAAAACTCTGGCGACTTCAGGTTTCAATTCATTACATAAAAGTGAGCGGATGTAGTGATAAGAGCCATTAAATTTTACTGCTTCCTACCAGTTTCAAGGGTGTTCAAAACTTTTAGTCAGCAAGAGGTTTTTCCACTCAGAGTGCCTCAAAAACTTCTTCAGAAGTTCCTAAGAAGCATGTTCATGGATTAGAATAAACATGCCATTGGATATTATTAACCTGAAAAAAGGAAATACACGCTCAGAGAAAAGAAATGACTCCCCCAGAGTTAAAGAGAAAGGAAATAAGGACTCATGCAGCCCACCCGCAGCAGGATCAGATGTGTTAATTTCACCTGTTTAGTCACTTATTCAGAAAATCTCTTTTGAGCACCTTGCATGTGTTGGCCTTGTTTAATCAGCAGGAACTGGCTGAGCACCCGTTGCAGACACTGTCCTACCCTTCCAGTGTAGAGGACAGACAACAAACAAAAGCAAATGCAGTTAGTGTCACTGCTTACAGAGAATCAAAACAAAAGGGTGCTGCTATCATCTGGACCTAGTACATGCTCTCAGAAGCTCATGTGTTAAAGGCTTGATAATCCCCCATCTTGGGACTACCAGAAGATGGTGGAAACGCTAGACATGGGCTTAGTGGGAGGTCTTCAGGTCACTGGGGTGTGCCCTGGAAGGGGATCGGAGGGCCCTCCTCCCTTTGTCCTCTTCTCTTTTGCTTGGCGCTGCTCACCTTGAGCATGTTTGCTCTGCCACATACTCCATCCCCAATAGGCTACTACATCTCAGCCCAAAAGCAATGGGACCAGGTAATAGTGGGCTAGAACTTCCAAAACTGTGAGCCAGAATAAACCTTTTCTCCTTTATAAAGTGATCATCTCAGGTAATTATTATAGTGATGAAAAGCTGACCTTCACAGATATGATGGTGACTGAGTAGTCCTCAGGGTTGGTGTGACTACAAGACCTCTCCCGGCCAGGTGACTGAAAAGTCAGAGGAAATACTAAAATTCAAATAGCTTAGAAAGTGACTCATCACAGATCAAAATTGGCAAGGCCAGCCAACATTTTGGCCCTGGCCTTTCAAGGTCAGCGAAGACTCAGGACATAGGAGAACGTGTACTGCAACATCATGAAACTCAATTGATCTCCCAAATTTCCTGAACAAGGAGATTATGGAGCCACAGAGGAAAGAGATCGAAGTTCTATAGTGTGCCTGGGGAGAGTCACATGGAGAGAAAACTTTCTCTCAGGATCTCACAGAGAGCAAACTGGTCAAGCATTGGCCATGACTCATCCACATGGATGACACAGACAAAGGATCTACAGAGTAAAGTACAGGATTACAAGATAAACCCTGAGGGGACTTCACTGACCTCATCAGAAACAAAAACTACATGTTTTGGTATATAGGTCTTGCTCTATCTTGGTCTTAACCATCCAGCAGAAACGTATAAAAATGAGGTATACAACACGGGGCCATAATAATACATTGAGCTGTAAATTGCTACGGTCAACAACTTCTTCAGATAACTCACCATTGTTGTGCAATGCTGGACTGTGTTGGATTGTGTCACCAAGTTCAGGCACCTAAATTGGTTGAATGACAATGGAGTGCCCATCTTTGACAGGTGTAGACAAAGGAAGGGGTATAGAAAGGAAGAACCATGATGTGTGTGTAGGGACAATACAGTTGGGATAGATACACCATGCTTCTACATAATTCTATGAGAGGCAAAATTTGCACTAATGGTGGTTGGACAGGATATTATGTCAGCTTCTAGTACTATGGACAACCACTAGGAAAATAACAAAGTAGAAAGTATTAGTTATTGAATCTTTGATATAATTCAGGTACAAAAAATAAGATATTTAAACAGCTACACTGTCTTAATTTACTGATAAGAGACATCTGCTATAATAATGTCTGTAAGTATAATATCATGCATGCACCTTCTATGATACCAAAACATTATGAAAACAGTTTGCAATGTATTAATTTATCGAATCCGTCTTGTTAAGGTGTCTTAAAACTGTCTCATTGATATTTGTACTTCAATAAAATAAAAAATAAATTAAAAAAGCAATCCATGAGAGGATGAGAAGAAAAAGCATAAAAGCAGAAGAGAATAGTCAGCGCAGAGCCCTAAGGCTGCTTAGGAACACAAGAAGCAAAGCATACTACTGCACCTGCAATCCCAGCTACCTAGAAGGCTAAGTCAGGAAGATCACAAGTTCAAGACCAGCCCAGGCAACTTAGCAAGTCCCTGACTCAAAATAAAATATAAAAGGGGTAGGATGCGGTTGAGTAGTAGAGCATTGGCCTCACATCCACTGGGTCCTGAGTATCACAACTGAAGAAGAGGAGGGGAGGTGGAGGAGAAGAGGTGAAGGAAAGGGTGAAAAAAGAGAAGGAAGAGGGAAGTAGGAAAAGATGAGAAAGAAGATCAAGAAGATTAACATGTCTAGAACTGAGAGAGTGAGAAGGAGAGGGGTATGAGATGAGATTGGACAGGCAGAGAGTAGCCAGTAGACACATATCCGAGGTACAACTGTGCATTTCTTTACAAATGAAACAAAATCTACTGGAGGGTTTTAACCAAAGAAGTGATCTGAATTCCCTTGTAAGGGTCACCCTCAGAATGTAGAAGAAAAAAGAGATAGAGAGATAGAAAACAGGGAATACTGTTTGGCCACAAAAAGGCATAAAATTCTGTCGTTTCCAGCAACATGGATGAAACTGGAGGACATTATGTCCAGTGAAGAAAGACAAATACCACACATTGTCATATGCAGAAACTGAAAGGCTGATCTCAAAAAAGCAGAGAATAGGGTAGTGATTTCCAGAGTCTGGAAAAGGCGTGAGGAATAGAGGGATGGAGAGACAGTGGTTAATAATGGGTACACACGTATAGTGGGAAGGAGGAACTCTTTTTAAGGTCCTATAGCAGAGCAGAGAAACTATGATTGAAAACATTTTTTTTTTTTCCAGAGTCTCACTACATGGTTCCAGCTGGCCCTAAACTCACTGTGTAGCCCAGGCTGGCCTCAGACTCACGGTGATCTTCTGCCTCAGCCTCCCAGGTGCTGGAAGGACAGACATGCACCACCACACCCGGCCTGATCACAGCTAATTATTTCCAAAGAGCTAGTAGAGAGGATTTTGAAAGTTCCCAACACAAAGAAATGACAAATGTCTGAGTGACAAAAATGCCAATGACCCTGATCCGATCTCTTTACACAGTATATACACATACTGAAACGTTACACTGTACCCATCCATATGTACAGTTAAGTACTAATGAAAAATAAAAATGTATTTTAAAAGATCATATTACAGTCTTAAGTGAAATAAATCAGACACCAGGTTGAAATACCATATGGCTTCTCTTATATGAGGAAAACAAAATACAAATAATTTAAAGAACAAAACAAAAGAGCAGACAATAGAAAACAGGGAGACAGATTTTTGCAAAAGGAACCAAAAAGTGAAAAGAGGGCGGGGAGGTAGAAAGAACGGAGAGCCGCTCTCTCCTTGCGCCCACTACCCGCAGTGAACGTAGTCACTATGTACCGTAAACATGCACGAATAAAAAAATAAAAAATAAAAAAATAAGAGATCATCCAGGCTGGACTGCAGGGGACTCGGAAGGGAGGTGTGACCCTCCGTGAAGCGGCATCAGGCGGCTAGGGGCAGATGAGCGCGGAGGTGTCGGGACACCGGGCAGCAAGCCGCGCAGGAAGTTAACAGAATCCGCACAGAGAAACTGAGTAAGCGCGAGAGGAGGTCAGAAAAGACGCGGAGCGACTCTGGTGGGCTTGGGGCTTGAGCAATGCATGTGGACCTGGGCAGGGCCAGGCACTGGAAAGAAGCAAGGTTAGACCTAGCTCTTTCTTGGCGGACTTGGGTGCCTATTCGATGCCCGTGGGGGACAGCAGAGGGGGAGTCGGCCCGAGCGCTGTCGTTTGCAGCCGGGGAACCGGTTCTCGTCTCCCGGGCGCTGCCGGCCCCTGTGGGGGGCGCGCTCCCAGCCCGGGGTCCCGCAGTCGCTGCTCCCTCCCGGAATCCAGGGCGTCCCGCGGGGCGGAAACGCGCCCTTCCCGGGACGCGCTGCACAGCGAGCCCCGGCCTGGTTTGCGCCCTTCAGAAAGCAAAAGGGGGTGGAAAGCAGTAGGCTTCTGCGAAACTGCGGAGTCTTCCTGACGGCGTGCGGGAGCGAGAAGCAGCCGCAGCCACCGCGTCGCTCCCGGCCCCAGCCCGGGGCGACGCTGCCCCCTCGCGGCCGCGGCGGCGCAGGGCCTCTGCGATCCCTAAACAATTCGTTCAAAGTTGCAATGCACAGCTCTGCCTTTATTTGCTCCTAATTTTTCTTTTTCCTTGAATAAGCACAACTTCTAGAAATCAATCCCACGGGTCTTCATTACAGGAGTGTTGAAAACTGAGACCTGAGAAATTGCTAGATAACTTTAACCATCGCCACATCAAAGGGTAGGTTTTCCTCAAAAATGTGTTTCTGTACCATCCAGTTCTGAAGCATTGATATGTATGGAGCTAACAGATCCGGATAAGTACCTGTGCTCCCCGAAGGCTCCCCAGGGAGTCTGATCTTTTTTTTTTCCATTTATTTTTATTTTATTAAAATACAAATGTCAATCAGACAGTTTCAAGACACCTTAACCATACAGAGTCGATGAATTAATACATTGCAAACTGTTTTCATAACATTTTGGTATTGTACAAGGTGCATACATGAAATTATATTTACAGGTTTTTTATAGCTGAATTATATCAAAGATTGAATAATTATTTACCTAGTGGATGACCATAGCACTAAAAGCCAACATAATATCCTGTCCAACCACCATTAGTGCAGATCTTGCCTCTCATAGAATTATGTAGAAGCACAGCGTTATCTATCCCAACTGTACTGTCTATACACACACATCCTGATTTTTTCTTTCTACAACCCTTCCTTTGTCTACACCTGTCAAAAGTGG
>PVKA01046389.1:0-14956 GCA_004027165.1 Ctenomys sociabilis
TCCTTTCTCTCCTCTCCACTTCTCTCTCTTCTCTTCCTCCTTCTTTTTTACAATACTGAATATTGAGCCCAGGGCCCTCTCACTGAGTTACATTCACTTTATTTATTTGTTTGTTTGTTTGTTTATATTTTAAGATGGAGTCTTGCCAAGTCATTGAATAGCTTAGGCTAGGCTCAAACTTGCAAAATTCCTACCTCTGCTTCCCAAAGAAAGGATCACAGGCATGCACTACCTGTTCTCCACACTTTTTTTTTTTTTTTATGTATTTGGTACAGGGTCTCACTGTATAGCTCGGACTCATGTGGTCCTCCTGTGTTCAGCCTCCCCAGCGCTGGGATTACAGGCCTGCCTCACCACACCCTGACTCGGTCGCCAGCTCTGTGCACCCTGAAGGCAGGGCTGGCATGGCATGTGGTGCCAGGGATTGAGCTGCAGTTCCTGTGCTTGCCTAAGCTTGCCTAAGGAGGCACTTAAGTCCGCTGAGCCATCTCACTGGCCCTTCTCCATATTTTCAACATTGTTATCCATGTGGTTTTTGTCAAGACCTACAGAATTAGGTTTAACAAACCACACAACTCCTGTGCATTGCCAAAGGTAAACATCCTGCACACAAGTGGGGGAGCTGTTCCACCTCGCTGTGTGTTCCGGTCACCTGAGTGCAGCTGGGCTCACCGGGTGGACTACCTGCCCACTGAGAACTGTCAACTAGCACCTCAGAGTTTGTGTTGCTGGCACTTTTCCTGTGTCATCCCATTCTCCTAGGAGCTTTGGAGGCAGGTTCTATTCTAATTTCTATTTCACAGTGGCAGCAGTAGAAATTCACCAGCGCTAGCTAAGTGACATAAAGTTGGCCAATAAACATTCACTGAACAGCTCATGCACCAGCCACTGTTCTGAGGACAGAGTGCAAGGGGAGTGAAACAGACCACGAAGCTGTGACCCTGACCGCAGAGCCCTGAGGGCTCCAGACTCCCAGACCCTGCACCTCCAAGAGCTGCAGGACCCCTTCTGAACACCCAGGCATACAGTTTTGAATAAAATAAACTTGGCATAGAGGGCATTGATAGAGCTGGTCGAGGGCACCCAGAGCTGAGCACTGCTCTGCCTCACTTGAGTTGAGCAAGTTTTTAAAAGGAGCAAGCACAGCCCCAATGGCACCTGACATTGGCTGATTCCGTCTCAAGCCAGGCAAACCCTGCCTTTGCCTGGAAGATCCTTCCAGGAGTTCCACGAGATGGATGCTGTTCTACAGATGAAGCAGCTGGGCGTGGAGAGGTTCTGCTATTTGCCCAGGGATGCCCAGCAGGTGTGTGGATCTGGGGTGTGACCTAGGACCGGAGCAGACCTGCCATCTCCCTCAGGCTATGCCCTGCTTCTGCCACCTGGGTCTCAGATATGCCTGAAAATGGAGTTGGGAGCAACTCACTAAGGGTGGAATCTTCTCTCCCTCTGACAAGGGGAGCACAGGGGAATGGTTCCGTCCCTTGGCCACATTCCACTCATTCTGCAAATCAAACCAGTCCAGCAAACTCTCTTCTCTTCCAACCTGGGAGGAGCCTCCACAGTTAGCCCCAGGGCCAGTAATGCAGGTTCCAGCTGCACCTGTTGATGGCGGAGCTGCCTCAGCGGCTTGTACTGTGCCAGGGTCTGTCTATACCCAAGGTACGGTGCCTGCCCACGGCTGGGGTCAGGGACCAAGAGGCCTTGCAGGAGAATGCCCAGCGTGAGCTGCAGAGCCCACAGATGTTAAGGGAGGGAGAGAATGGCAGGGACTGGCCTGAGGCCGGAGCAAGCCTCTGTATGAAATCACACTGAGTGCCTTTGGGGACTTACTTAGGTGAAGGAGAAGGAAGTGACACCCTGCCTGACCTGGCTCCAGGTCTCAGAGAGACACAGCTGACAAGCTGCACCAGCAATGGGCTTCTTAGGGGAGAAGAAAGGGTGGAGAGCTGTTTCATCTTATGGCTACTTTTCATCTTATGGCTACTACATTTGCAGCCCTGTAGGAGCCACCAACTGCATGAGGTTATCCAGGAAGCACGGGCTGCTGAGAATGACCCCCTGCAGAGGACCCCAGTAGCCTCCTGGTACAGCAGACCAGGCATACCCCCCTCTGCTCTGCAGCAAGTGCTTACTGTTGGGGAGAGCTGTGGACAGGGGCCTTCCCTCTGAGCTTCCTTTTACCCAGGTGGGAATCAAGTTTCTCAGACTCATCTGAGTGTCCTTATATGGGTAGTAGGCAGGTGTTTTGCACACACTTGTCACTCCCCGGCTGAGTGACATCTCAGGAGCCTGAGGGGTCCAGGCTCACCTAGGGCCAAGTTCTATCATGGCTCTGGGGGGTGGGGACACTGTGTGCCCAGTCCAGGCAGGTGACCAGGTCCTGCCACCCTGTCTGTTTGGTTGCCATGGTCTCCCCAATGGTGTTGTCCTGCCAGCTCAAGGCCCAATTTCCAGAGTGGTCCATTCTCACTCTGGGTTCTCCTTTGGGAATGTGACCTTGCAATTGTCACCAGTAAGCGGACCTAGGAGCTGAGTCATCCCTGGCAGGCTCTCTCAGTCTATATTGTGTTCCTATAATAAAATATTTGAGGCTGGGTAGCAGATAAAGGAGACACATTTGGCTCACTATTCCAGTGACTGGAAGGTCCAAATGACCTGGACCTGACATCTGGGCAACCCCTCCCACTCCAGCCCTCCACAGTCATGCATGACTAGGAAGCAACAAAAAGCCAACCATGTACAGAGCAGGCCCAAATGAGGGTGGCCTCCATTTATAATGACCCAGTCTTTCCATCACTAATTCACTGCTGTGAGGCCCAGCTTTCTCCAAAAGACCAGCACTGGTCCATTCAGGAGGGTGGGGACCCCATGACCCAGTCACTCCCCACTATGCCCCATTTCCCATGGCTTCCACCACCCTGCATCCAAGTTTCCAACAATGGACTGTGTCCAGCTCATAGCAGGCTCGGGGGGCTCCAGGACTCCCAGGCCCTGGTCCTGTATTCACCTAGGGCCTCCACTGCATTTCCTGTGTTTGCTGTACATTGCACCAAGAATCCTTAACTGGAACAAATGGTTTGAGACAATGATGTCCACCATGGCATCCCTTCTGACACTAGAGAGGACCCAAGGGGCTGCAGGTAGGGTAGGGGTGGGAAATGCTGCTGCCAGGCAGGAAGAGTGGTACTAGAACCTTCTTTATTTGTGGCCGGCTCAGCCCACCCTGGGTGTAGGCTGGTGAGGTGTGTGGTGTGGGCACTGGACGGCAGTCCCTGTGTGCTTCCCTATGCCTGTGTAAACAATGCTTTAGACCACTAAGCTACCTCTCTGGCCAGGACTGGAACTTTCAGAGCTCAGCCCAGGGGGGAACTGGAGAGCCCACAGGGATCGGTAGCCACACTTGGTCTGACCCTCTTGATGCAGAAGCCACAGGATGCAATAGCTTGGGCACTTCGAAACCCTGTGAATGTGTTCTTATATCTGTACTGGCTGGAAAACAGTATCCTTCTGCTGCTCCTTGGCTTTTCTGGGTGCTGGGCTGGAGTGGGAGGAGTAGGTGGAGGTACAAGTGGGGCCTGAGAACAGGACATGACAGGACTGGTCAGGGCTCTGCTCACAGCCCCATTGGGTTTTCTCAGAAGCTTCTAGAATGCAAGGTCCTTCACGCACCTCCTCATCCTCCACTGTGCCCCAGAGTGTCACTCCAGAAGGACAGAACCACAGCCTTCTGGCCTCTTCCACCCAGAACAACAGGGCAGAGGACACTGATTCTCAGCACAGCTTGGCCAACTGTGACCACTTTTCTCAGTTTCCCTAAAGGTCATGTGCATTCAACCCAAGTCACAAAAAGGATGCACAGATGAGAAAATCAAAACCAAAATAACCAAGTTCAACCTCAAGCCCGGTATTTTCACACAGACACTATTTGAGGAGACAGAAATGCAGAAGCTACAAGTGAGCAGAGGACCCTTCCCCAGGTGCCAAGCGCTCTGGATCAGTGATAGACACACCTGCCAGGGGCAGTACAGGGTCACAGGACAAGCAGTCTGGGCTTGGGATTAGGGGCTGAGGTTCCCTCATCTTATTGCCCAGCACAGGGCTCTCAACTCTCAGTGTTCTGGAAAAACGTTGCCTCCATTTTTAAACATCAGAGTCACTTAATTCAGCAATCAGTTCTTTTGCTGCCACAGATAATTAATTTTCAGAGTTAGTAGTTCTGGAAAGTTCAACCCCCCCCCCCCCCAGCATCCCTTCTGATGCAGCAAGGACAGGATGAGACAGAGCTGACTGACATTTATATAGCTACTCACAGACCACAGTTTTTCTACTGATAAAATATACAATTTCTCTCCTTTTTTTCAATAACAGGGTTTGAACTCAGGACCTTGCACTTGCCAAGCAAGTGCTTACTCTACTGAGCAATATGCAACCCCAGCTGTGCTTGTCAGAGACTGAAAGTGGTTCCAATCTTTCCAAGAGAAAACTCTTTCTGTCTCCATTTTACAGTGGAGAAAACCAAGGCTCAGAAAGACTGCAGGGGTCTCTCCTCAGCTTGAAGGGCCAACACGAAGACAGGGCCCAACAGAGATTTGTGGTACTGGAGATTGAACCCAGGGTCTTCATAACTGAACCCAGCCCTTTTAAAAATTTTAAGGCAGGGTATCGCTAAGTTACTGAGTTGCCCAGGTTGGGCTTGAATTTGTAATCCTCCTGCCTCACTCTGCCAGAGTACAAGGATTACAGACCTGCGCCAGCACATCCAGCTCTGAACCAGGTTTGAATGTGTCCCCTGGGGCTGTGATGTCCCTTCTTTTCCTGGGGGATGGATCCAGTTCTTGCTCAAGGGATATAGCAGCATGTATTCTCCAGGCTTTTCAGGGAAGAGACTCTCGGAGAGGCCAAGGCAGAAAGGGTCCTAAGAGCAATCGCACCACCCACTTCCCCTGCCTACATTTTCAGGGCTGTTTTGGCAGGTCCTGAGTCTCCCTAGTCTCACCTAGAGAGGGACTAAATGGGGCTGGGGAGATGGCTGAGTGGAATAAGCGCTTCCCTAGCAACTACAAGGGCCTGAGAGACAGACAGACAGAGAGAGAGAGAGAGAGAGAGAGAGAGAGAGAGAGAGAGAGAGAGAGAGACACTAAATGATTCCCACTCTGCAGTAATAGAGGCCTTGTGGCCGCAGGCTGCAGGTAGAATCACAGGCCACAGGTGGAGCGAATTAGAAAACACTGTGAAACACTATGGCCTCACACTTCCTTCTGGCGGAGGCAACAGTGCAGATCTTTTGATAGGCCTGGGCCTATCACACAGCGTGTGTTTGGGTCCCCCTAGTGCAGTGGGGGGAGCAGGGAAAGGGGCTGCCTTGGGGAGACAGAAAGGGGGAACCTCGGGGAGAAGGTTCCAGTTAGAGCCCCACTCACAATTATCATGCACAACACCTACTTCCAGAAACTAAGAAGATGAACCCCTAGATAGCAGGAAGGAAACTCAGAATGTGGGAGATTCAGGGGACCCTGGATAGGCTTGCAGGGCAAGGACCCCCACAGTCAGAGCTGCGGGCAGGAAGGACAACCTCTCACAGGGGCAGGAGATGAGGGGAGGGGAGGAGCTGCCACATTCGGCTGAGCCCCCCACCTACCTGCCATTCGTGGGCCTCAGAGAACCATCCAAGTCCCCTCTCAGCCGCTCTACTCCTTTTCCAGGCTTCAGCGCGATGATACCAAGGGACAGAGCCGCGTGGCGTCTTCGGTGGGCAAAGGCTTCCCCCTGGTGTTCATCACCAGTATTACACATGACCAGACCCCAAACATTTATAGACTGGGCTAGTGTGACATAACCCAAATGCTTAGATATCACCTGTCCTCTTGTACTGAACAGGAAACTGGGGTCAAGAAGTATGCAGAGCCCCACCTCCGGCTACTTTCTTGAATATGGGATGTTGCATGGAAAGGAGAAGTAAAAAGGAAATGATTTCGCTTGCTGTACACGAACGCAAGGGTAGGGGAAGGGCAAGCTTGAGCCCTCCCACCCGCTAGGGGGCGCACCTCTTCTGACTCTATGCATTAGGACGCTCTGTCGGTAGCTTGAAACCAGCCAAGCTGAAAATAATTACAGCAGGGGAAATCAGCACAGGCACGTAGGAGCTGGAGAACAGGCTTCCGAATATCCGCCATCACAACAGTGCCCAAGGACATCCGGGTTCCAGGGCCAGGAAATACTTGAAAGTCTTAATGCTTTCACTAGGCCTTGGTTTCTATATCTGTGAAATAGGAGGGCATCACTTTGACAAACAGCCTGTGCCAGGCACCGTCTTAGGAACTGGAGATGCAATATAACACAAACTAGGCAAAAACACCAGATTTCTTGATCCTGTTGCCTGGTGGGGAGACAAAATAAACAAGGGAACTCTTAATTTGTCGTGAGTAAGAGCTTTGAGCCAGACAGTGCCTCAGGTCTGCGGCACTCCAGACGGCCCTGCCCATGCGTCTGATTGCAGCACGGCCCTTGCCCCTCTCGGGGTATCATTTCAGTGGACTTTACCATTGCCCCTCATCTATTTTGTTTTGCCCATCTAATAGTGAGGGTCCAGGGCTCTGAGAGAGTAGGGCCTGCCCAGGGGGCACAGCCAGTTAGCAAGACCCTGTCTCCAGGTCCTAGTCTACAGGGTGGCCCTGCAGGGGATGTCCTTGTCACTGTCTCTCAGGCCCCTTCTTCCTCCAAGTCCTCCCACTCATACACCCCTCCTCATGCAGCTTTTTCTCTGGCTGCTGGACCTTCCTCTGGGCTCCACCTCTCCACCCTCCCTTCCTCCCAGGACCCTTTAAACCTCTTCAGTTCCCAACAAGGATGGGACTTCCACAGGCAGGTCCCCTGTATTTGTGCTTTGACACTGGGTTCTTTGGGCCTGTCTCAACCTCCAGGGCAGGAGCTCCATCCTGCTTCTCCCCATGGCTCTCGGGCTTCACTGGGGCCCTGTGTACTGCAGTCATTACAACAGCTGGCCTTAGGCAGCCCGGTACCGGGTGTTAAACCTGTGCCATCTGGCTCAGCCTCACAACCACCAGGCCTGGAAGTTAAGGTTGCTCTCTCCTTTCAGGGCTGGCTACATAATCTTTTGGTGCACAGTGCAAAACCAAACCATGAAGCCCCTTGTTCATAGACTTGTCAATAAACTATTTTAAAATTTATAATTTTTTTTTTTTTTTTTGTCTTTTTGAGACAGGGTTTCACTATGCAGTTCAGGCTGGCCTTAAGCTCACTTTGTAGCTCAGGCTGGTCTCGAACTCACAACAATCCTCCTGTCTCAGCCTCCCAAGTGCTGGGATTACAGACATGCGCCACCACGCCCGGCAAAATTTATAAATTTTGACAGCAGAGAGGCACTGGGTCCTTCTAAGCACAATTGGGTCCTTATGAAGACTATGTGCTATGTATCCTGGGTCCTCCCAATTGCACAGGGCCTAGGAGACTGGCTCTGTCTCTCCTTCACAAAGAGAGAAACTGAGGCACAAAGAGATTCAGCAGTGTTCCTAAGAGTCTTAGAGTGGAGGAATACTGGGGCTGCAATTTCACTCTTCATTACAACCCCTGGGATGGTTCACTTCATGTGTCAGCTTGATTGGGCCACAGGGTTCCCACACACTTGGATGAACATTATTCTGGATGTGTTTGTGAGGGTGTTTTGAAGTGAAATTAACAGGTGTACTTCATGGAGCAGATGGCCCTGCCTCCTGTGGTGGGCCTCACCAATCAGGTGAATACTTAAGTCCAGCACCTGCTCTGTGCCCCATGTGACAGAGAGTGCCTCCCAGCAGGCTGCTTTACAGTGGGCACAGAGGCCTTTCCAGGCTCGGGCCAGAGCTGAGCTGTCAGCTCCTCTCAGGTCTTCTCACTTTTATATCTTGACTCAGAGATTGTGGTCTCTGTGAGCCTCCCTCTCTACCACATAAGGGCCCTCCCCTCACCACTGCCCCTACCCTGTTTCATTTTGGTCTTAGCTCTCATGACTCCTCAGAAGATAGCACTTGCTTTGTAACATTGGTATACATGAGTTCCAGGAAAACTGGGCTCTGTGTCTATCTAGTTCACTGCTCTGTCTCTAGGATCTGGAACACTGCTGACCATGGGAAATTACTTACTGAATAATTAAGCATTCAGCAAAGGACCTTGGCCAAACCTGAAGTTGTGCTTGTGAGTCTGCACCCTTCTGCTGGCCAGCACCTGCAGCCCCAGCTCTGTGATCAGGAAGCTGCCCAGGAGGACCATGTCATGGAATTGCTGCCTCAGCCAGGGAGAGCAAAGTGCTAGATGCCTTACCTCCCATATAAGGCCCCCACAAGCGTTCCAGCACTGTGGGTGAGGCTGCATGTGGTTCCCAATCCCCACAACAAACAAGGAGCCTGTCCTTGTCTGGAAAGGGTCTTGGTCCCATCACCCATCAGCCAATGCACTAGGTAGGGTCTTTTCAGCCTTCAGCAGAAAAGCTCACACTGGGCCAGCCAAATAGCTCAGTGGATTAAAGCACCTGCAAACAGGTGCAAGGGCCAGGGGTTCAATCCCCAGACCCACCGTGCTGGCACCACCCTAGGGGCACACTGAGATGGCAATTGAGACTGGGCATGGTAGCGCACACCTGTGATCCCAGCGCTTGGGAGTCTGTATCTAGCAGTGAGACCCTGAACACTCTGTAGACCCTTCCCTAAAATACAAAAAAAAAAAAAAAAAAAAAAAAAGAAAGAAAAAGAAAAAGAAAAGAAAATCTCACTGCAGATTTGCCTCAGACAGAAGCCTTGGGTACAGCCCTTACCTCACTGGGCAGCACTGCTGCAGCTCAGGGACCTCTAGCTTGCTTTCCTAGAAGTGGTGGGCCAGATGTCTCCAGTGGGTCCAGGGGTTCATTCCTCTGCCCCCTTGGGTCCTGGTCCTCACCCATGAGCCCCAGCAGAGTCTAGCCCAGGGCCAGCCCCTTGGAGCCACGATCTCATCTGATTGGCCGCGCTCAGGTGTGCAAGGCTGCGCCACACTGTGGCCTGGACCCTGGGGCTGGTGCAGGGTGCTGAGTCTGGGCAGGGCCTTCGGCTGGGTCCTGGTTCTGTGCTTTCCTGCAGACCAGACCAGGAAACAAGTTCTTGCTCATTCATCTGTCCTGACTGCCTGGCTCTGCGGTCCCTGGAGATCCAGCCCTGGAAGGGCCTGAACGGCCATGCCCAGAGACCTGAGCCCCAGATGGGCAGTGACTGGCCATGAACTCCAGGGCTGGTGGCTCCCTGCTCTGTCTCTGCCTCCTCCTGTCCACAAGGAGCCTTTGAAGTCCAAAGCTTTCACAGTGCTTCAGGACTCGCAGCAGTGTCCCCAGCCACAAGTTTCCAGTCCCTCGCTGAGTGTCCCACCACTGGGGGCCTTGGGCTGAGACTGTGCTACACTGTAGCTTCCCTGGGCCTCCCGCTGCAGGTGGCAGACTGTGGGACCCCCCTGCCATACAGCTCCTGAGTCGATTCCCATAGCAAATTTTTCCTTCATGTCAAGAAAGGAATGTGAAAGGTATCAGAACTGAAATGGAGTTGCTTGCACCAACACTTCCAAAATCAAGTAGAAGAAGCAGGAGGCTACAAAGGAGGGGCCCCTGTGCATGATCACTTGATTGATACTATCAAGAGTCTGCCAGAGCCCAGAGCTGGCAGAGTCCAGAGCACCCCACACAAGGGGACAGCTATCTGCTGAGCCTCACACTGACTCCAGTCTCGGAATGGATCATGGGGTCAAACATTGTTGCTTTCAGACATCTGATGTCATCCTCCTTTTTACCTTTAAATGCTTCCCCTTGCATCAGCTTCTGCGTATCACCATAGCTTCCTATGGCCAGTGTGTTTCCGTTATCATGCTGTACCATTCCCAAATAAATAAAAAACTGTCGGTGTTTAGGATCTTTGGTGACTGTTTTGATTATTTCATTTAGGATGCTGAAATCTACATCCATCTTGCAGTTCTGTTGGCCGGAGGGACCCTAGTGCCTTGGGTCATTGTAAAAGTGGTCCCAGTGCTGTGAGCATGTTGGCAGGGTCTTTTGAGCCAGGGATGGTAGAAAGGAGCCTGAGCCAGGCAGTGCAGGCATCGCTCCTCACAGGCAAAGAAAGCTTCATGGATGAAGAGGCCTTCAGAGAGCCAGGGCTTTGGCTGGCAGGAATTAGCTGAGTGGGCCAGCCAAATAGCTCAGCAGATTAAAGTACCTGCAAGTAGGTACAAGAGCCTAGGGTTTGAACACAGGGCACACAGAGACAGTGATTGAGACTGGGCATGGTGGTACACGCCTGTAATCCCAGCTCTTGGGAGACTGAAATCAGGAGAAACACTGCAAGTCTGATCTAGTAGTGAGACCCTTCCCTAAAATACAGAAAGAAAAAAAATAGCTGCATGTCCAAGCTTCTGCTCCTAGAACAAAGACAACAGCAGGCTTTCATTGGTTGGCTGGGGCAGACTGACGTTCGGTGATTTTCATTGACCAGATGGACTTAGTGGGTCACTGGGGGACTGCAGACAACTCATTCCAAGGCTGTTCAAATTTTATGTATGAGGTTTGGTGAACAAATACAGTAAATGTTTACATTTTAAATTTTTTAAAAAATTATTACAGTTATAGACACATTGCCATTAATGCCACTCTGAACACAGTTATTGTTGGACATCTTTTCACGCTATGAAACAGATCTGGAAGTCCTCTTCTTTTCTTGTCTTGGTACCAGGAATTGAACTCAGGATTGTGTGCTTGCCAGGCACACGCTGTGCCACTAAGCTACATCCCAAGCCCAGAAGTCCTCTTCTGTGAGTGTCTTTTTGTGGCTGCCTCACTACCATGAATGGGTTAAAAATGATTGGACAGTTTTGTCAAATGTAACTACTGAGGCATGTCCTCCTCCACCCTGTTCACCAGGTCTGGCACTGTGACTGCTGGCTCTTGCCCAAAGTCAAGACGACTGTGAGAGGAAAACATTTCAAATCTTTTTTGGATACCAGGGAGTCCATGCCAACACAACTAAATATGCTTACATAGGATGACTTCCAAAGCTGCCTCAGAGAGAGGCGTGAACAAGGGCCAAGTGTGTCTGAAGCCAGGAGACTACCTTGAGAGGAATTAATGGCAGTGTGTCTTTTACTGTAAGAAATCTTTAAAATTGTAAGCATTCATTGTGCTTTCTGATCACATTACGTATCTGTCGTCACCGTTGTCCCACATGAAGCATCTGGGCCTTGGACGTGGGAGCTAATGGAAAGGCAGCTTCCTCAGGAACTGCTGAATTACTCACAACTGATGTCATCTAACATAAATGTCCCCGCCTTGTGATAAGGCTAAGGGACTTTTGATGCTTTTGCTGCTGAGGAAGCACAAGGGTGGGGAAGAGAAACACATTCCAGCTCTGAGGAGTCCTAGGCCAAAACCTGTTTCAAATGATCAGCTTGTCTATGTGTAGAGCTGAGTAGTTCCTGGCTCAAAGACTAAGGTAGCCCAGGGGACAGGCATGGTGAGAACACAGAGATGCTGAGCCTTTACCCTTATTTTCATTCCCTATCTGGCCTCCTCAGGCTGAAGTTAAGAGCCAGTGTTTTCAGCACGAATGAGCTTCGGGTCCCCAAGCAGTAGCCAGGCAACTCCCACCCACAGGCCAGAGGTGTGACCTGCAGGGAAGCTAGTGGGAAGCCACAGTGAATACACTGAGCTGGCAGTGGGGCCTCTGAAATTAGCGATTTTGAGCTGACTGAGAGCAAGTGCAGCCAGGTATTTCCTATACCTGGGCACAGTTGATCTCGTCACCCCAGTCTTCTGTCCCAGCACTGTCCCACCACAGTGGTCCTTACATGTCTCAATCATGGTGCCACATGAATTTGGCAGGGACCAGGCACCTACACTGCTCCTGACTCCACCGGGCCCAGCTTGGTGTCCTCACTGCACCCATGGCAGTGGTGAGCCCTGTTCTGGAGGCTCTCATGAAACCTCAGAGGCAGGAACTAGCCCAAGACACTGGAGCAGAGCCAGAGTTTGAACATAGCCTAAAGCTCGATTTTCATGTAATGGAGGAGACAGCTTGTCTGAACCTGGGGAGCAGACTAGCATTCAGGTGCTGCCCCTGAGGGCACCCTGGGCATGCCTTAGGCTTCAAAATACAACTGGAAAATCTAAGCTATGCTCCTTTTCCATGTTCTTGTAGAACTGGCTGTGTGGCCTCACCAGCTTAGCTTTGCGGAGCAAGGACCTCTTTGATTAGGTTATAAATTTTATGTGTGACTTCATGCACACACGTTCTGCAATGAAGATTTCCTGTTCAGTGTTTTGTCATAGGATTTATTCACTTGATTCATGTGGTTCTCATTTGATACTTTTTACTGTATAATATTCCATCTGTGAATTTTCTGGGGGAGGGGACAGGATCTGGCTACTTAGTTCAGGCTGGCCTTGAATTTACTATATGGCCCAAGGTGATCTCAAATTCGTGGTGATTTTCCTGCCTCAGCCTCCCAGGAGCTGGGATTTCAGGCTGGTGCTATTATGCCAGGCTAATGTTGACATTTTTAAGGTTTAGTAAAAACTGAATAGTGCTCTCCAGTTCCCCATCAAGTATCTTCTCCTATTTGTCAGCTCTTTGTCCATGAGCCTTCAATAACACCAGCACCTGCATTTCCTCCTCTCCCACCTACTGTCATCTTGTCCCCATGAGGGAGGTAAGTGCCAGACTCAGGCAAAGGCTTTCTCTTTTGGCCAGAGCCTGCCCAACTACTTGTAGGCCTGGAGGACCCATCCTTCCCAGCTGGAAACAGGACTCAGGAGATAAGAAGAGTTTCCCCTGGGGACATGAGGGGCAGGTGCCCCGCTGGAGTGCCCATCACTCTGAAGACAGCAGCAGCTGAGGTGCTGAGCCCCCTTCAAAGAGGGATCCCAGATGGGGTGAGCTGGTTTTGCTGCCACCCTGGGACAGGAGATGGAGATATAAACTTGGGTTCACGTTGTGGGGCAGCCCACACAGTTTATCAGAGAATGAATAAACTGCAGATATCTCATAATGGAACATTGGGGTGTGTGTGTGTGTGTGTGTATGTGTATATATGTGTATGTTGTTTAGGGCTTTGCAAGGGAAGTGATATGATAGAGGACACATATTTTATAAGATTATTTATAATAAATCACTCAAAGACTCATAGACAAAGAGTGCAGGAAATCTGTCCACACTCTAAAGACCAAAACTCCAGCTGAGGGCCTGCATCCCTTAATAATCTCCTGCTTGAGCCCAGCTGAAGACCTAGAGCATATAGCAATGCCTCCCACAAGTCCAACTGGAGGCCTAGAGCCTATTACAATGCCCCACGCAGGCCTGTTTTACGGATCTGTGCCAGGAAGGTCAGGGGTGGAAGCTTGAACGTCTGTGCCAGTGGGATGAAGGGTCTGTGCAGCAGGCTGAGGGATCTGCACTGGGTGAGGAAGAAATGCTCAAAGTAAGCACCAGAGCTCCCCTAAAAGGTGCCCCAGCAATCCTCAGCAGTGGTGAGGTCCCAAGATCCTCTGATGGTGAGGACAGATACGCTCCCGTCAGGAAAGCCACATGGCAGGCTCCTCCCAGAGCTGGATCAGAGCACCATCTTCCCCTGTAGGACCAGGAAGTGATGCACAGAACGAGGACCAGTGCTCCCAGCGCCAACCAGGTCCTGAGCTCCTCTGATGACAAGGGCAACTGTCGAGTTCAACAGGAAAGCCAGGACGACAAGGTCCTCAGGAGAACAAGCGACTCCCTACAGCTTCCCAGCAGCTCCGAAGCTTCTTCCCCTCCAGCTCTGCCTCTTGTGCTGCTGGCAACAATCCTCAGGCGGGCCTGCCACACCCTCAAGCACCATCCTGGTTCAGTTCAGCTGAATGCTACAAGTCTGACCACAAGTAGTCAGTCCACCACAGTGCACATCAGAGACCAGATTTGCTGTGTAAGTCAAGCTGGCCTCAAACTTTCTCAGTGTCTTACTCAGGTCTTGAACTTGTGATCCTCCTGCCTCAGTCACCTGTGTGCTGGGATTATGGATGCGCACCACCACAGCTGGCTTCATACAGTTAAAGTGATTAATCATGAACAGTATGGGTCAACCTAGATAAATCCCATAAACAACGTGGAAGGAATAAAATCCAGTTGTACAAGAATGAATATCATTTATAATATAAAAATTCTAGCATTTGTAAATAAAGCATAAAATATGCAAAATGATTTTATATGCAGTTTAAGCTACAAAAGCATGTGGGATTAAACAGCATGTGGTTCAGGTAGGAAGAAGTCTTGCACCTGCCACCCGGCTTAAGATTCAGAATACTATACAGAATGAAGGCTATCCTGTCCACACCCGAGCGACCTCACCCCCTGGTCAGTGTGCAATGACTTCCCACACTAGGTTTAAAATTTTTTAGTATCTTAGGCTTGCCAAATAGCTCAGCAGATTAAAGCACTTGCTTAGGCAGATGCAGGGGCCAGGAGTTTCATTCCCAGACCTGCTGTGCTGGCACCGCCCCAGGGGCATACTGAGATGGCAATGAGATGGAGTATGGTGGAATGTGGGTGTAATCCCAGCTCTTGGGAGGCTGTTAACAGGAGAAGCACTATGAGCATGATCTACAAAGCGAGACCCTGCAGATCCTGTCCTAAAATACAAAAAAAAATTAATATCTTAAATGACATAACTTTTTCAGGACAGGAAGGTAAGGATGTGAAAAGAGAAAAAAAAAAAAAAAACAAGGACATGAAAAACTTCATGTCTAAGAACACAATCTTAACAGGAGATCTTAACACACCCTTATCTCAAAAAGATAGGTCAACCAGACAAAAAATTAGCAAAGAAGTAGCAGAACTGAACAAGAGCTTGGAACAAATGGACCTGGTGGACATATACAGAGTGTTCCACCCAACCACAGCTGAATACACATTTTTTTCAG
>PVKA01046390.1:0-14961 GCA_004027165.1 Ctenomys sociabilis
ATCTTTTTCAACCATTCCTCATGTGATGGACATCTTGGTTGTTTCCAAGATTTTGCTATCACACATTGTGCTGCTATAAACATAGGTATGCATATATCTCTATGATACAATGTATCCAAATCCTTTGGGAAAATTCCCAGTAGGGGGATAGCTGGCTTGAATGGGATTTCTAGTCCTATTCTTTTGAGGAGTCTCCATATTGACCTCCACAATGGTTGTACTAGTCTACATTCCCACCAGCAGTGGAGAAGGGAACAGATACTTTTGCTAGGCAGACAGTTCCGTAGGTGTGCGGTCCATATTCTGCACTAGGAAATACCTGTTAAGCATATCTATGGCAGCCTGTCGGCTGGGCACCCAAGTGCATGGTAACTGAATTCATGCTTGTTCATATCAAGAGATTAATGGAACCTCACTAGAAACTCCATGCATCCTTATCTTCAAGGTGGTCAAATCTTCCCTGGCACATAGCAGCATCAGTATCAGTGACAAAAACAAAACATAAACCAACATATCTTCAGGCCTGGAGTGAACATCACAGAGATTTGCTCTTGAGTCTTTTTTTAATGTACTTGGTTGTTACAGGGTCTCATTATGCAGCTCAGACTCATAGTGATCCTCCTGTTTTCAGCCTTCCCAGTGCCGAGATTATAGGCATATGCCACTAAGCCTGGACTCTGTGGTGGGCTCAGCCCACCATGGGGACAAGGCTGGCAAGCCAACATGGTGCAGGTATCAAACCATGATCCATGTGCCTGCTTAAGATTGCCTAAGAAGGAGCTTTAGTCTGCTGAGCTATCTTGCTAGCCCTTGAGCTTCTGTTTTAAGGATGAGGATGATTAGAAAAGAACTATGAGGAGGGCTGGGGAGATGGCTCAGTGGAATAAGTGCTTCCCTGGCAAGCACAAGGGCCTGTGTTCAATTCTCAGTTCTGCAAAATAAAAAAGAACTATGAGGAAATAAGTCATAACCTGAAGTAAAAGAAGGCATTCCCATGGCTGGGCTATTTCCTTATATGAAAATTGACAGTGAGATAAGGCTGTGGGTTTGGGCTGGACTTTATACTCCTACTACCTAGTCTGTTACCTCCCTCAGGATATCTGTCTGCAAATGTCTCAACCTGTCCTCCAGAAAGAAGGAATTCAATGGAGAAATCGCTGCTTCCTGTAGGTAGAGTATATCAAATCTCCATATCAGCACATAAGGTGTTTTTAGGAACTTTGGACACTTCTGCTATTTGGATACATATTTTTTAATTCATGTATTTGGTATAGGGTCTGACTATGCAGCTCAGAGTTGTAGTGATCCTCCTGTCTCAGCTTCCCCACACCGGGATTACAGGCATGTGCCAACATATCTGGTCTTGTGGCCAGCTCAGCAGGCCTGGGGAGGGGCCTGCACTGCATGCAGTAATAAGAATTGAACCCAGTTCTTTAAGCTTGCTAGGCAAGCGCTTAGACTGCTGAGCTATCTCTCTGGCCCTGAATTTTCTTATTTCCATTTATGTAACATTATTCTTGGAATCACAGGCGTATTTCAAACTTTAAGAAAATAAAGGCAGGTCTCCTCTGCATAAGAAGGAATTCCATTGGCAAACTCCTTTTGGATGCTTCCTCTGCTCTCCAGCCTGCCGCCTTACCCTACAGGTGTGAGCTTCCTTTACTTACATGTCCTTTTCTCTGTCTGTCTTTCTGTCTCTCTGTCTCTGTGTCTGTCTCTATCTCTATCTCTGTATGTATCTACCTCCCCCAATCATGGGTCCTGTTTCTCTGGGGAAGCCTGATGCAAAAATTCTTCATATAGTCAAACATTATACAGGCTGGTACAGCTATTCTTAAGTCATGGAGACCATTACCATATATAGCTCTGTATTGGAAGAGTACAACAAAAGAAAAGAGATTAATTTCCCAAGTATCAGTGATTGCTTATCATTGATTAAGTGTCTCTGCCAACTAGGTCTTCAAACCCAGTAATGCAAAATTTGGATATGTAGCAGTAGGGTGAAAGGGGGCTCCAGATGAATAGGGTATCTTATAAGAGAAATATGTAGGGGCCTTCAGGGAAGCAAGGAGGGGCAGGGGAGTTTGTGGGTACACAGGAAATATAAAGAAAATTATGAAGTGTTGAATGGGAAATGGCTTGTGCAGCCTTGACTGCCGGATAAAAAAAATCAGACCTTTTCTGTATCAGCAAATAGAAGCCCAGGAGTTCTGAATGAGTGAGTAAAATATTTATAGAGGAAGAACCTGCAGTACAGCATAGTGTGGTTTGGAAGAAGCAGTTTGGGAGTAAAGAATTCAGTTTGAAAGTTAGCGTAATTATCTCCATATTAATTCCTTTATTCTTGTATTCACTGAACATGGCTTAAGCTTGTGTTAGTGCCAGGCACTGTAGTTTTGAGAGACATAAACTGGAAGCTGTACCTTTGAAGAGCATTCACCATTGCAGAAAAAAAGTGGGAAAAGTCATTTCAGTGACTATGGGCCTGATACTTATAGCTTCTCAGCTTTTGGCCCCTGAGGCAGGAAGCATTTGCTCTTCAGACTAACCAAGATGAGGCCCAGAGCTGCGAGAGCAACCCTCCCCTATTGAGCTCAGTGTTGCTTACTTTAAGAATGGGCTCGCTCAGGGTAAGTCATTGGACTTGGACCTGTGGCCAGCCCACAGTATTTTCTTATCTTTAACTACTCTCTACAAAGCTCATGTTTGTTCTTCCTTCACCAAGCTAAGCCTAAGGCACACTGCTTAAGGAAATGTTCCTCTTTGAACAGCTTCCAGTACCCTGGAAACACCCTCCCCAGGAACACTCAGAATGTGCACAGCTCTGAGAGTTTATGGGGCTGAATCTGTGGTCAGAGCTAGAGCAGTATCCTACCATGAGTGCTGTGGCTCAATGAAGGCTGCAAGGGGTTTTATTTTGGTCATTCATTCATCCAGAAAAGCCCAGCACTATCTCACAAACCCGGTTTCTGAGAAGTCAAACAACCTGGCTGCACTTTACAGCTTGGTAAATGATATACTTTAAGGGCTCATAAAAATTAATCCAGACACATACTATAAAGCTGATGAAATAATGAGCAAAAACCATCTTTTCTGCAAGTCCAGAATGGGACACACTGTGTGTGACATAACATGGCACTAAGGAAAGACTTCTCTTACTTGTCCCTGTTGGAACTAGCCATTCTTGGCTTCACTGGAAAGGCTCTCCAACTCCCTCCGTAGACACAAAATACTTCAGTGTCAAGTAAGTGAGGAAAGCTGGCTTTGGTGAGGCTTCTAGAATGTTCTCCAGTGACTCTTCCTCTAATGAGTGTAATAATTCCAGAGGCCACCAACTTACCATGGTTCGACTTCTGTTTTTTTCAAACTTTGCTATGGTACAAAAATGATGTAGGTTCAGTAAAAATTATTCTTTGCATTTTGAATTTTTAGCCTTTTCTTGTCTAGCATTATACAGTACAACACTCATTCATAATGTTGGGTAACAACCCCGATCTACAGCTTGCAGTCAGCCATGGATCCTAGGGATAAATAAGCAGCACTCTTACGGGTGTCATGTTGCTAAGATGTGATGTTCTGTCAGTTAGATGAATGTGAATGAATGAATGAATGAATGAATGAATGAATGAATGAATGAATGAATTTATTTTTCAGTACTGGGAATCAATCCCAGGGCTTCACAAATGATAGGCAAGTGTTTTACTAGTGAGCTACAACTTCAGCCATTCTTATTTTATTTTGAGGTTCACTAAATTGGCCAGGCTGATCTTGAACTTGTAATCTTCCTGCCTAAGCCTCTCATAGCTGGGATTACAGATACACTCCACTGTGTCTGGCTTATTAAATGTATATTTTACTTATGATATTTTTAATTTATGATGCCCATTGTAAGTTGGGGGAGCATCTGTAATTATTTTGAAAATAATAATAGGTGCCATTTACTGAGGGCCTGATCTGTGCCAATTTACACATTGTCTACTTAAAATTTTTTTGTATCTTTCCTCCTTGTTTTTTTTTTTTTTACTTAAATATTAACATCACAAATCAATATTGTAGAGATCTTATCTCCTGAGAATCAGAAAAAAAGAACTTGCTAGGGTCACATAGTTTAAAAACTGAACCTAGGTCTGTCTGCTGTCTCTATCCACATCTACACCAGTTCTGCCTTTTTGAAGGTAATGGCTGAGTCATTTGCATTCACTTGCTATGGAGGTAAAATGCCAGCACTACAGTCATGTATGTTTCAAGTGGAGAAAATGTGAAAGGTCTAATTTTCTTTCTTCAAAAGATTCTATAGCCCAATTCTATTGAGAGTGCAAGGAAACATGCATGAAAGAATTTTGAATAATCTTTTGTAGGCACTGTGTCAAATTTTTAATAGTAAAGAGATAGCTAGGGAACAGTTGATATATTTAGAAAGTGAAAATTTATGTTAAAATAAGAATAGAGTAAACAGGTATATTTCCATTACCGTTAAGACATTCATAGATTAACTTCTAGCATTTTTTTTGAAGTGGAAATGACATACTGCTTTAAAAAAATAATTCAAATTATGTAGGGAAGTAAAAATAAAAAATAAGAATGCCTCACTTAGGGTGCCACCACCCGGAAATCACCACAATAGCTCAGGGTAGACTTGTATGTTTCCATGCCTATATTCCAATAGATGTATTTTATAAAATGGCATGTGATTTAAGTTCTATTTTTCAGTAAAAACCATTGAATTCAATAGAAGAAAAATCAAATGAAACATAACTCTAGAAATTGTTGAGCTTCCAAAAAATGACTCTGCTCTCAAAGCCATCGATATGCTAATTATCCTGAGTTGACATAGCATGCACATTGTCTGCATATACCAGAATATCACATTGTACTCCATAAATATGTATAATTATATGCCAAATTAAAATTAGTTTTCTCTATTAGGGATTTCCTAAAATACCCTCAAAGGTTATAAAAGAGGCTGTGAAGAACACTAGGACGTATTTTCCACACTTCTAGGTGGTATAAAATAAGGTCATTAAACCTTGTCGCTCTTCCATCTCCCCTTTGCCTAGCTCTCATTTGCAGTTACTTTTATTATTGTATTCATCAGTCCTGCACAACTGTAACAAACATCTGAGATAACAACTTAGTAAAAGAAAAGGTTGATCGGGGCTTGTAGCTTTGGGTCCAGCCTGTAGATAGTCAGGTGGACCCACTGCTTTGAGGCCTTTGCATGTGCAGGAGCAGCATCATGGTGATACATTTTCTGTGACATAGCACAGTTCTACTTCAGGGCCAAGAAGCAAAGGACAGAATGGTGAAGGGGCCAGGGTCCTGCTAGCCCCGAGAGGGTGTACCTCCAAAGACCTGAAGACCCCTCACTGGCCCACTCTTAGAGTTTCCATCGTCTCCTATAACACCAAGCTGAGATCTTTAGGGAGTACTGGGAAAAAAAAGTATATGTGCTTTCTGCAGAATATAAATGTCATGAATTTGAATAATTTGAGAATCCTAATTGCCACATATATGCATTTACATTCTGTAATTATAATTTCTGTTATTTTAGTATAATTTAAGTCAAACTCTTTCCCACTTGTGTTTGTACTGAAGCTTCTCTGATCTTTACTTTGATTTATCTCTTATTTGATTAGATTTCACTGTCAGACATTTTTCCAGAAGGCACATAAGTGCTATTCCCTAGTTCTTTTATTTTTGAAAATACCTGTCATTCTCTTTACACTAGAAAGATGTCATGACTGAATGCTCCTGAGTCACAGTTTCTTTTCATTAGAATGTTGTGGATAGTTCTCTAGTCCTCAGGCAGTATGTGTTGCTATGGAGACACATGAGGTCAGTTTGATTTTTTTTCTTTTTATTTTCATATGTCTGTTAGTTAGGCTTCTCCAGAGGAATCAAACAAATATAGTGTGTGTGTGTGTGTGTGTGTGTGTGTGTGTGTGTGTGTGTGTGTGTGAATGATGTATTGTAAGGAACTGGCTCATGTCTAAGTAGTTCTAAGATCTGTAGTTGGTAAGCTGGAGCCTGAGTCTGACGACCTGATAATTAAGAGAGCAGATGGTATAAGCCCAGACCAAAACGTTGGCGCCTTGAGAACCAGATCCATCCAGTGTCCAGCCTAAATCTGAAGGCAGGAATAGACAGTGCTCATGCTCAAGCAGTCAGGTAGGATGAGCTTGGTCATACACAGCTCCAGGGGTTGGTACCAGGAGAGAGTCTAGGGCCTTGATGTTGAGCTACATATAAATAATAATGAATTATTTTTATGTTTCATTTTGCTTTTGTTTTATTTTATTGAGAAAGAAATAGCAATGAGACAGTTTATGTTTTATTTTAAAACAAGATCTTGTTGAGGTACTAAGTTGCCCAAGCTGGATTCAAACTTGCAGTCTTCCTGCCTCAACATCCCAGATTTCTGGGATTACAGGCAGGTGGCATTATGTATACCTGTATACCTTTTTTTTTTTTTTTTTTTTTTCTATTTATGCATTCAGTAGACTAGATGAGACTTTCCCATCTTTGAAAGGGTAATCTGCTTTGCTCACTTTACCAGATTAAGTCATAATCTCATATACACCAAGATAACCTCAAGAAAAAACTTTGGCCCAGTCAAGATACATAAAATTAACCTTCCTAATAGGTAATACACTTTAGAGTACATCTACAGGACACCTACTTTGTTGTTGATGTTCAGTAACTAATCAAGATAGTGTCTATGTTGAGTTTTGGATGAAATTTTCTTGGAAATGATTTGTGTATCCAGTTTTTCCTTCAATTGGGATTAGATATGAAGATTTTTCTGATGTTTTACCTTTCATTAGACTTTGTTTCATTTGTAATTTTTCTAGCACAGATATATCAATAATCATTGTTTCAGATTTTAATTTTTCTCCATTTATTAATGTTATTCTAATCGAATGTATATGTATATGTGTGTGTGTGTGTATATATATATATATATATATATATATATATATATATATATATATGACATCCATTTGAATATATTTCCCCTTGCTATCCTCTAGCTTGTTGATCAGTTCTGTGATTAGTTTCTGTCCAATCTTCTTTTTAGTCTCATCATGTGGTTTTATTTTTTGAGCTCGGTGTGCATTGAGTTCATAGTCTCATTAACTTATATTATGTCATCAGACAAATGTTAATTTCCTTGTGGTCTTCTGACTTCTTCTTTCCCTCCATCCGTCCATCCTTTCTTCCCTCCCTCCCTGTTCTCCTCTCTCTGTCTCTTTCTTCTTCTTTTTTCTGTAGTAACTATGTAGAGATTCCATGACATTTATCATCATCTTCTTTCTGGTTGGTCAGTTTTGTCCAAGCTTGACTCTGTGGACTTAATACCCATTGTATTTTATTTGCTTTCCTCCTTGAACAAAGATTTGAATCTTTGTACTATTTCTTCTTTTATTTTTTGAAGCTACTAAAACTTTTGGCCCTGAGCTTATGATGAATAACTTAAATAAACTACCTTATTTTCTTTAGAATATTCTCTTTCTTTCCCTAACCATTAATTTTTAAAATATGGCATTAGGTTACATCCTTTATTTGTGTGGCTGCCTTTGGTGAATCTGTGCTTAAGGGTATTCTTAAATCTGTATTTTGTTCAAATTTTATGTGTTAGGGGAGAGGAAATTCCTCATTTCTTTCCATGTATTCATAAGTTGCCACTCAGATTAGAATCATCTGAAAGGTATCTAAAAAAAGAAATTGACTTACATTTAATTCAAAGTGGCTTCTTTTTTTTTTTTTTTTAATTTAAGGAGCACCATCTCATTATGTTTCCTTTTATCATAAGGTATCATACAAAGGAAGGAGAACAGGACTCATAATCAGATAACCTTAAATTCTAGCCCCCAAGAGTAGGGTAGACAAATGAAATTGGAGAAAGCCATTCATTTGTTTGGCTTTTATTTTCCTGGGGTGTGAGATCACATAAGGGTATCTATCCATCATGGAGTCACTGTAAGGCTCAAATGAAATATTGAAATAAAGAACTGTGTAAATAGTAGGGTGTCATTCACTGTAAAGGGTTGAACTGTCTTAGAAAGTGAGGGGTACTTTCTGAGCATCTACGTTTCTCTTGTTTCTGTTCTTATCTAGAGAGGTAGGTTGCTAGCTTGAAAATATTTGCAGTATATTTTATATTGAATCTCTCATGTCCAGTGCTTGACACACTGACATCCCCCAAGACAGCAACCAAGTTTCTCTTACAGCTCTAAGTTGTTTAAAAGACTGGTAAAATGTCAAAACCATTCTTGCTTTCCACAATATTTAATAGCATTAATTATACTTTAATATTTTATTTATTTATTTTTATGAATTTAGAACAGGGTCTACAGGGTGTAGAGTCTCACTACATAAATCAGACTTGTAGTGATCCACCCATGTTCAGCCTCCCAAACAGTGGAATTACAGGCCCGTGCCACCATGCCAAGTCACAATTGCTGTCTCAGTGTGCCCTGGGGGCCAGCATGACAGGCTGGAGATCAAACTCCAGCCACTGTATACTTTAATATTTTATAGTTTCATTTGGATATCAAGAAATATGCTCTATTGTTTTAAGTTTTGCCAAAGGTTCCTTTCAAAATGTAGGCATGAAAAATATATTCTCTACTGACCTGAGAGAGAAGAAATGTGAAAGCACTGACCACAGGTCTTCTTCATAACAATATTAGTACTGCTAAACTGCAAGCATTCAAAGGTCTTGAAAATTGTTCTTGTGATATAAGTTTTTTTTGTTTGTACTTTTTATTATTATTTTTAAAGAATACAAAATAGTGATAGAAGAAAACAGCATTATGCATGATACAAGATTGCACTAAACAAAGTAATAGGAATCCAACAGTGGTAGCTATATTACATGATGCTATGTGCAAATCAGGTTTTCAGATTACCAGATATAAACATGTAAGTTTTGTTTTAAAAAAAAACAATAACTAAGAAGTTATAAGAAATTCAAGAGAGGAAAAAAATCAGAGTAAAAACAAAACTTGTAGGCATTAACTGTGGCTTTCTTTTTTTATATTCATATAATTAGAATTCTTAAAGTAGAAAGGAGTAGGCAATAAATATTTAAATATTTAAGATTTCTGAATTTAGTTCAGCTTATAATACCACATTTCCAAGAAAAATGAACCTTTTGTACAAGAAATTTAAATTTAGTTGTTCTTTGTCATGGAAGTATTTTTTTTCTCCATTATACTTGAAAGAGAGTTTTGCAGGATGTATCACTCTAGGTTGGAATTTGTTTTCTTGCAAGTCTTGAAGTACTTTGCTCCATGCTCTTCTTGACTTGATGGTTTTTGAAGAGAAATCTGCCATTATTCTAATGGGTTTTCCTTTAAATGTGATGTTTCTTTTCTTTAGTGGATTTTAGTATACTGTTCCTGTGCTGAATTTCTGGGATCTTGATTATTATATGTCTGGGAGTGGTTTTAATTAGGTTGATGTTATTTGGAGTTCTATATGTTTCGGTTCTCTGAATGTCGGATTGTTGCCCCATATTTGGAAAGTTTTCTGCTATTACTTCCATCCATATTCTTATATCATTTGTATTGACTCCTTCCTTCTCATTGATGCCTATTAGTCTCACATTGTTCATCTTTGCATCGTCTTGCAGGTGTTGAATTATTTTTTCCTGCATCCTAGTTGTTTTTAAGAGATCCTTGCTTACTTTCTCACTAGCTGCAGCAATGTCTTTAAGGTCAGAAAGTCTATTTTCACTTTCACTTAAACGGATTTGCCAGCTTGTGATTGAGGTTTTAATTTCCTGTATATCACTTTCAATCTGTTTCATATGTTATATTTCTTTCATATATTGCTTATTCAAAGGTTTCATCATTTTTATATTCTGATCTATTTTTTATCACTGCATTCTTCAGAAGCACTTAGTACTTCTTTTATTATAGTTATCACTACATTTTTTACTTCAGAAATTATTTCTTATCTGATTTCTTCTATACCTTTCTGCAGTTGTTTCTTTACTTCCTATGCTATTATTTCAGAGATTTCATGTGTGTGATTTCCAATTTCCTCTATGCTAGTGTCTTCTGCATTTGTACTGGGTAAACTTGGGGCCTGAGACTGCTTTTTGTTCCTTCTCTTTTTCATTCTTTGTGCCACTGATTTTTGACCTTTGGTGTAGAGCTTAGATAGAGTGATTACCTTAGCACCAGGTCGGGATCTAGGAAGTTCAGACTCCTCCAGGTGGGTGTGGCTTGGATCTGGCTGCTGTGCTCCACTTCTTCCTGCTGCAGCCTTGGAGGTGAACCCTTTGTGTCACACTGGCAAGATGTTCTGCTCCTGAATCAGCTGAGTGGGTCTTGCCTCTAGCCTCTTCGCAGGGAGTTCTGCTGAAGGGTTTCCGTGCTTGGCCTGCACTCTGGGTCGAGTCAGAGTCTGGTGGCCTCATGAATTTAATCTACGGGGTGCTCAGTAGTATCTCACCAAACCTCTTGTGATATAAGTTTGGAACTCAATTGTGCAGCATAAATAGAGTCCCAAGTAGGGGACCAGACATTTGACAGATAAGTTTGAGGCTGTGTTTGCACCTAGAGAATGGCAGCTCCTCTGTGCCAGGCTCAGCCTTGCTGCCATCATGAACCACACCTGTGCCAGCATGGTGGTCCTCTTGACTCAGGGCCAAGCAACACTCAGATTTTTTACCATATCAACATTGTTGCCCCTGCTACAGTTCAGGGAACCATTAACTCAAATTAATAGCTAACTGCTGCAGGGTATAATGGCTGAGTTTGTTTCTAGGAGTCATGTTATTTTGAATAAACTCATCATATTATTTGGAAGTATGTCTATTATGGGTCTGGAGTTTTCACTACTTATTAACATAATCATTTCACATCAGAAGCAGAGGTTGAAAATAGAACATTAGATTACAATATACTAAAAGGAAAACCATGACCACAGAACTTATTACCCCACTTTTGTAGAATTAGGACACAAAAAGGTACAAGGGCCTGTAATCCAGCACTTCCCAAGTACAGAAGCAAGAGAGTCTTGAGTTTGAAGCCAACCTCAATTGCATAATGATACTATGCATGATGTGTTTTTATTCACCAAAATGAACACATTGTCTTTATTTCAGACTCAGCATATCTGAAGTTTATTCCCTGTGTTGTCTTTATGTATCATGAACTCAAAAAGACCCAATCAGTATTGCATAAATATACCAGCAAATATAAATGGGAATATCACGCCAAAAAACCAGTATTTCCTTTCAAATTTGATTTGTATTTAGGTTAGTTCGAATATAGTAGATGTGCTATCAAAGCAAACACAGGTTTGTAAAAATATAAACTCTGCTCTTCTGATTTTATTTCACTTTTTTATTCTGATTTAACAATTGATATTTTGTATATTCTTAACACATAAATTAATATAAAGGATGAAAAGTTTATTTTGAGTCACTATTTCAGAAATCTCAGTCCATGTTCACTAGTTTTTTTTATTTTTTCAGTACTAGGGATCAAACTTGGACCCTTGTACTTGCCAGGCAGGAGCTCATGCCACTGAGCTACATACCTGGCCCCAGAGGTCATTAGTTCTTCTGCTTTGGTCTGGGAAGAAAGGCATGGAAGAGGAAACCTGCTCACCTCATGATATAGAGGAAGCAGAGAGAACTGGGGGGAGCTCAGCAGCTTACATGCCTGCTTAGCAAGTGCAAGTGCCTGAGTTCGATCCATAGTAACAAAAAAAAAAAAGAAGAGGAAGAGGAGGAGGAAGAGACAGAAAGAAAAGAAAAGAAAAAGAAAGACAGAAGAGGAAGGGCTGAGGACTAGACGCAGAGTCGCCAAGGTCACCCTATGTGATCCACTTTCTGTCAGCAGATCCCACTTCCAGGTTCCCTTCCCTCTCATGAATGCCATCAGTGATGACCTCATCATTCCGCCAACCCACTGAGGAAGTTGGAGCTCTCAAGCACTTCCAAAGCCCATTATCTGCCAACCTTCCTTCAATGCAATATATTTTGGGTGAACATTTTAGTAAGTAACTATAACAATATCTCTCATGGATCACTGTCCTTTGGTTTTTTAATGTTCAAGTTTTAAAAAACATTCTTTCAGATACTTCTGGTTTTTCAGTTGTTTTAGGAAGAAGGACAAATTCAATTACTATGGTTTCATTTGAGTAGAAACAGAACTTCCTTCTGAGTATTTTAAAATATTATTCTTGAGAAGAAGGAATGACCCGAGTAGGACAAAACCATTGGTAATATCATGGGGTATATACATTTGCGTAGGGTATATAAATGTTTCAGAAGATTCATGAGATTTGATGTCTAATTAAGCATGGGCTATGAGATAAAATTTCCAGCCCCCACAATTACATAACTGTGTAGAAGGCAATGCCATTTTCTGAGTTTAGGAGGCCTTGGGGAAGAGGTGGGTTGGGTAAATGAGTTCCAGGTTTGTGCATGACCTATAGGTCATCCAGATATTGATGACCAACGAGCAAGTAGAAATATGGATCTTAAACATAGGAAAGCAACTGGATTTATAGATTTTAGAGAGTCCTAAAAAGGACAGTGTCCAGTAGGGAAGAGCCATTTACTTCAAGTTTTGGAAATAATTTATATTAGAAACAATCATTCTACTCTAAAATAATTTATGGCTGTTATCACTAGGTTTCTTTAATACAGTGTGTGTGTGTGTGTGTGTGTGTGTGTGATATGCATGTGTCCATTTGTGTTTTCTTAATAAATTTTATATTGACAGAAAACAAAAAATACATTTTAATTATAAATACTAATGTCATATACTGTTTTGTAGATTACCATCTGTATTTCTGCATTAAAATTTATTACAGTAGGGGCCAGGGACATGACTCAGTAGAATAAGCGCTTGCCTGGCAAGCACAAGGGCCTGAGCTCAATCCCCGGTTCTGCAAAACATAAAAATAAAATAAAAATAAATAAATAATTAATTAATTAATTGTTACAATAAAAAGAAGAGTAAACTAAGTGCTCTCCTTTCTCCATTTCTTTCAGTTGCTAAAATTACATTAAACATATATCAAATATTTTACAAAATATTTTTAAGTGGTAATTTGTTCAATTCTTTGATATCTCATGTAACTCTTAAAATCACTGAAGTTAAATAAAGATAGTATTGTTAAGTCTGTGTTATTAGTCAAAACTTGGCTCACATATATACTTTCAGGATTACAAATTTTTACTTTCAGTATTATGTGTTTTTCTGGTCAGTGGTTTGGCACTTGTGTCAAAAAGATGAGAACACACAGGGTAAAACTTGCTCATTCAGACTAGCTGTTCAGCACTCAACCAGCCACCTAGTCTTTGACAAAGGAGCCAAACATGCTTACTGGAAGGAAGATAGCCTATTTAACAAAAGGTGCTGGAAAAACTGGCTCTCTACATGCCAAAAATTAAAACTTGACCCAGGTCTATCACCATGCACCAAGATGAAGTCAAAATGGATTAAAGATCTAAACATTAACACAGAAACATTCAATCCTGGAAGGGAAAGTAGGAGGAACTCTTGAAGACATAGAGGTAGGTAAAGAGTCCATGAACAAAAAGCAAATCACATGGGTAATACTTGAAAGAATTAACAACTGGGACCAGCTCTTGTTGAGAAGTTTTTATATGTCAAAGAAATCACCAACAAAGTGAAAAGACAACCCACAAATTTTGAAAAAAATCCTAACTCATAATCACTCAGACAAAGATCTGCTCTCTAGAATTTATAAAGAACTACAAAACATTAGGGCCCCTAAATTTAAAGACCCAGTCCAGAAATGGGCATCCAACATGAACATACATTTCTCAAAGGAAGAGATTAAAGAAGCAAATAAATACCATCTCACACAAGAAAGAATGGCTATCATAAAGAAATCAACAAACAGCAAATGTTGGAGAGGATGTGGGGAAAAGGGAACACTTCTCCATTGCTGGTGGGAATGTAGACTAGTGAAACCATTATGGAAATCAGTGTGGAGACTTCTTAAAAACTAGGAGTGGAAATCCCATTCAAGCCAGCTATCCCCCTACTAGGAATTTTCCCAGAGGAACTGAAAACATCTTATCAGTGTTATATGTGTACCTATGTTTATAGCAGCACAATTTTTGATAGCAAAATCTTGGAAACAACCAAGATGCCCATCACAACAGGAATGATTGAAAAAGATGTGGTATTTTTATACAATAGAGTATTACTCAGCTATAAAGAACGATAAACTTGAAGCATTTATATTGAAGTGGATGCCACTTGAACATATACTCATAAGTGAAATAAACCAGACATACATGTGCAAATATCATATAGTCTCTCTAGTATAAGAAATCAAAAGAAGAAATAAAATAGAAAGGTACAATAACTAAAAAGAATTTAGTCAAATAGGGTAAACTGAACTGCATATGTTGCAGGGTAATAATCAGCTTCTCTTCTGGATGGTTGACAACTTAAGTTTGCAGATCAAAAATTGGAGAAATGGAAGGGCTGAAAGGTCAGCCAACATTTTGGCCCTAGCCTTCGAAGACCAGTGAAGACTCGGGATATAGGACAACCTATATTGTAACATCATGGAACTCAGTTGTGTCCCAAATTTTCTGACAAGGAGATTATGAAGCCACAGAGGAATGCAATCGATGATGTAGAGTGTGCCTAAAGAGAGTCACATGGAGAGTAAACTTTCTCTCAGGCTTTCACAGAGAGCAAACTGGTCAAGCCATGACTGATCCACATGGCTGACACTGACAAAAGATCTACAGAGTGAGGTACAGGGTTACAGGATAAACCCTGAGGGGACTTGACTGAACTCATCAGATACAAAAGTTACATTTTTGGTTGTATAGGTCTTGCTTTATCTTGGTCTTAACCATCCAGCAGAAAAGTATAAAAGTGAGGTATATAAAATAAGGCCATAATAATAAGCTGAGCTATAAATGGCTCTAGTCAACAACTTCTT